>JAKCPI010026613.1:0-13892 GCA_023213315.1 Euborellia annulipes | reverse complement strand
CACTGACGTTACTCAGTAAATTTGCATAATAGGATAATAATTAAGTAATTCGCAGAAGAGAGAAAAAAAGAAAAAAGGGGTATTCTTAAAAGAAAACAAAGGCAAGTTTTTGGACCATATGATCGTCTAGCAAATATCGCTGTTAATATTTTTCTTTTTACTTGTTTTGCATCAGTGTTAGATTTTATTTAAAACAGCCATGGCATTTCCATTAGAGCTTTGAGAAGTATAAATAAAATTTATTTTTTTCTTTAGTCGCTTAGTTAAATTGAACGTGAAGGTGTGATCGATCAATTTGGATAAATCCATTCAAGACATAAATCTCCCTTTCTTATTCGCATTAATATTAAATAAAAATAAAATTAAGTTTAAATAAAGTTATCAAGTGATTAATTTTTTTATTTTAACTTTTAAAGAGTGTGCGTGGCGTAGAGCCACACCCCAAGGGCCCCCCCCCTTTTCCCCTTTCCCCCCTCCCCTTTTTCCTTTTTTTTTTTCCCCCGGTTTCCGCTTTTTCCCCCAATTTTTTTCTTTTTTTTTTTTTCCCCCCTTTTTTTTTTTTCCTTTTCCCCCCCCGCCCCGCCCCGCCCCCCCCGTATTTATTAATTACCATTTATTAAATTAGTTTTATAAAAAATATAACTTATAATTTAAAAGCGTTTATATTCAAGCATCATAATTAATTTATGTCTACTTATTTTAAGGTTTATAAGGCTATTTTCCTTATTATGATGAATTAATTTCTAAATTCATTAAACATTAAATAATTTTTAAAGTGGAACCTTTTACTTTCTCTTACCTCTATATATACCAGGTATGTTAATATATAGAGAGAGAAAAATATTGGTTTCATGTCAAAAATTCAATGTCGAGATTTTGATGTTTGGTATATACACGTTTTGAGGTCCCGTGAATCCATAAAAGTGGTTTTCGCGACATCTCAAGAAAGAAAAGAGCTAGGAGGTTGAAATTTTATATTTTAGTTAGGGACCCCCATGGGACGTCACACGAATCTTTTGAATAAAATCGACCAAAGAGTACTAGTACTTTACTGATGCACTCTTTCAGTTTTTTTCGATTTTCTCAAAATTCGCTCCAACGATTTTTTTTTAATTCAAAAATCATTTATTTTTTAGACTCTCTTTAAATTGTATATTCTCATTTTGTCATCGAAATCTTCTGAGGACCACTTTACTCTTGTACTCCATAGGAAAGATAGGAGAAATGGTTGCCATGGTAACAAAATATAAATATTTTCACATATAAATTTTACATCTTGAAAATCGAATGTACGGTAGTGTCGGAAACTAAATACATGTCGACACAAAAAATCTGGTGTGACAAGCACAGAACACAACTTTCGATTACCGAAGGTAAGAGAAAGTTGTGTGCTGTGCGCCAGTCACACCAAATTTTTATTTCTAAAAGTCTTCTTCAACTCTAAAGAGTATTTTTTCAATAATTTTTTTTTTTTTTTTTTCAATTTCGTTGCCTTTTTTTTGTCACGAAATAAAACCTAAGCTAATCATAAAAGATCCGCACATGAAATGCAATTTAATTGACGGAGTGCGAACATCTCTGTCGCTTTAATGATTTCGCCTATTAATTTGTAATGGAGGAATGTTCTGGATCCTTGTAATGTTAACCATTACATGGGAGGTAAAAGGGTTTTTTAATTCTCCTTGGTAGTATATTTATTCATCCTGTAAGCGAGACACGTTTTGCAAATAATTTGTAATTCAAATCGATTTTATGTTTCAATCTGCACACATCCAAACCATGCCATCTCTCCTCTCTTTTTTCTTTAAGGCCAAATTAAATTTTTAGTTAAATAATAATATAATCTCCTTTGCCATTTTTCTATTAAATAGACCTAATTCTTTATTTGAATTTTGACTTCATAGCTGACGTTTAGAGAAACAAGAACAAAAATATATCGCGGGCAGAAAGCTATTTAAAAAAATTTCTGTGTCTTCTACACAGCCGGTGGCTTTTTAACGTGACGTCTTTTGCTTGACTTCAAACTATTTTTACTTTCTCTTACCTATATTGAAATATATATAGAGAGAAAGTATTGTTTTTTTTACTAGTACTTTGTTCTCATTAACAAACATTTTCATACATTTTCATAGTAACAATATATGACAGGTGTGGCCAAACTTTTATCCATTAAGGGCGACTTTTGTTTAAAAAAGGTTTTTTGAAAAATAATTTATTTTAGAATTTATTAATCGCGATTTTTTTATATATGTCAATTAGAGTTTTTCTTTCTGCACAAATTGACATCACATTTAGTCTGATCTGATTAGCCTTTGGGAATCTACAGTGGTTTAAACTTTCAAATTAGAATTTACCGCAGCGTGGTAAAATGAAATGATAGGAAAAAAATAAATGGTGAAATCTTTAGCTGAACCATTCTTTCTAACCGTATATTCAACATAATTATACCTCTTAAGACAGAAGAGTTATTCAAGACGCTAAACTTTTTCGTGCATGCCTCCCTACCCGGCCACTATACACACATGCGTTGTAATACGTTGTCTCGTCAAAAAATCTGGTCTGCTGGTCGCAGAGCATACAACTTCCCCTTACCTTAGTTTCTGACAGTAGGCCCTATTAGGGTGGCTCTTAGCTACTATTGGTGAAAAATTCACAACAATGTGTGCACTTTTTTTGTATAAAACAAGAAAAAAGTCATTGCCATTGGGTTTGTTTACTATTGTGTAAATAAAATACCCATTACCTCAGATTTACGTTATTGTCGATTGGTTCCTTTATGCATTACATCATCCATATTAATGTTCCATTGTCCTTGATACCTCTTTTCTATTTCTTTCACATCTTGGTGAAATCTTTCACCCTATTCCTCACTCAGGACTCCGAGGTTTTCTGGGAAGTAGTGAATAAGGCCTCCCATTTCTATTATATAGTGATGAAAAGTGACTGTAGACTTTGAATTGAGTGTAGGGGGAGGGGGGGGGGGGACTTTGCAGCCAAGGAATTAAATAAAAAACTTTTATTTAATTATTAACCGTCGACGTTTCGGTGGCAAATCACGACCTTTCTCAGGACGATTAATTCTCACATTAATACAAGATTACAGTATTATATTTAATTATCATTGTAAATTTTACAATATTTATTTAAGCTATATGTATTAAGAGTGAGTGACTTGCTCGCTTAGGGCTTCTTACAATCAATGGGCACTATACAGCAGTTTATCTGTAAATAATTGTTTTTCAAAAATCAAATTAAATTCTTTCACGGAAAATAATTTGCTCTCTGTATGTGTCGTGATACAAAACTCGTTTGGTTCTGAAATCAAAACAATTAATTTAAATTAAACATTAGAGGAAAAGAGAGAAAAAGGCAATATATTTAATCTTGATTGTTGTTGTTCTCCTGTCGTCTGAGCCATTTGTCCCTGTCTGGCCGGCTGCTCTTGAGGGTGCTGCTTGGCCAGGAACCAAGGAATTAAGGATTAGAGATTAGGAAATAGGGAATAGGGACCAGATGTTCTTTGCAAGACCGCCTCCAGAGGGTGCCTACAGCTGGATCTGTCAATAATATTAATGCCCCTAGATAAATGAAAATTTGATAGGATATATAAGACCTAATTAGGAATTATTTTAACTTTGCTGATACGACGTTAAAGATATTTTTTGATATTTATTTAGGCTACCCGTTATGTTGTTGCTACTAGATGATAATGCATTTAGCCTTAGGTAAAAGATGGGCAAGTCACATAGAAAAAATAGAGATATTGATGTACAATTCAGAGCCCATAAATCTCATTTAATGCATATTCTGATTCACTAGGTAATTCTGAAATTAGATAATTAATTAACCGTGAGGATTGCGATTTCTCGAAAATGTACAGGGGGTTTCGGCATTAATTTATAAATAATAATTTAATAATTTCCTTTAGCTTTAGCATAGAGACTAATAACCACTATCAATATAAAATGTGTATGTAATTATAAACTGAAACTAATATGAAAAAAATATATTTCTCTAATTATTATAATTAATTTTTTTAATTCTTGTCCATTTATTTTAACAATGTTCCCGTTTTCTCTTATTTCATCATTAATCAAAACTATTTAACGAGCGAAAATAACATTTCCTCTTTCATTAATCAAATTTATTATTTTTCTATGGATGACACGGACACTAAATTTACCTTATATAATTTCTTTTTCATATAAATATAATAGCTATAATTTATATAACCATGCAATCTGGCGGGCCGCACAAGAACATTTTTTTATTCTAAAAGGAATGAAATCCCATATAAATTAAGTAGGCCTATATTTATTTTTTCTGAATCCTTATCTTTCTTTCTTTTTTAATACTTGCCTATTAGTTACCATTACCTTTATTCTTATCATTAAGGGGCCTCAGGAGGCAAAGCTGTTCTCATGTTTTTATCCAGAGATGGCGTTAAGGGTCTTGAGGAGTGAGCCATAAACACAACTCACGCTAAAATTTGCCAACAGATGGCAGGATAGTAGAACATTGACATTTCAGCCTTGAAGATGGTTGTGTGAATGACCGAAATGTTGGCTTTAGATTTTATAAATAAAGAAATATACTTGGTAGTTTTGTTTTTTATTTAAAAGTTTAACAAATTATCGTCTCATAAAATTTCTCATCTGTTTATCTTCTTCTCTTTAATTATTCCCTTCGCCGCCAGGAAAAGGGTCAAGTGACCCAATTACTTCGGGTTTACGTTGGAATGCAATTGGGTCTGTACGGAGAATAAATCCTAACCAAGGAATTCAAATTAACCTCTGAAAATACTTGATATTAATTGATTTTATTACTGGATAACTCTTAGCAAGTTTCAGGGAATTTCACTCGCATATATTTATTTATTTGTTTAATTTACAAATTTCTCTTCCTCAGTTGGAATGCTCCCTTTTTCATTTTAAAATTTAATTTTTTTTATAGACAAACACTTGAGCTACTTTTCAAATCTAAATGTTTGCCTTCTTTTTAATCCAAAGATTAGATATTTTATGTCTCCAAATAGCCAATAAACGGCTTCCGATTTTAGTTTAAAGAAAATTTATTAAACGCCATTAAAATAAATAAATT
Source organism: Euborellia annulipes (assembly GCA_023213315.1). Lineage (NCBI taxonomy): Eukaryota > Metazoa > Arthropoda > Insecta > Dermaptera > Anisolabididae > Euborellia > Euborellia annulipes. Next base: position 8,792 of record JAKCPI010026613.1, on the reverse strand, counting down.
AAATTACCTTCAAGTCACTTTGACTTTCTTTAAGCTATAAAATTTATTTTTTATTTTTTGGCAAACTTTATCTGACTTTATTATTACTTTGGGTATTATTATGTAGATAATAAGTGATTTGAAAACGGATTAAAATCAAAATAGAATTGATGAAAAACGGGACAATTCGTAATCGTGTCATTTTCTTCAATTGCTTTAATCGCTTAGTTAGATCAAACAAACTAGTCTTACATCAGGCTGTCCGGTTTGCTCCTCTTTTGCATCGATTTTTTTCAACATCGAGATTAATACAAAAAAGTACCATATATTAATTTAGAGGATTTTTTTAAAACAATTTTTTTTTCTTTTCAATTGCTATTCATAACATATTAATTAGCGATATCAAACGAAACGATTAAATAAATTTTTTTTCTAATCTTTCAATTTATTATGCTAATCGGATTTGCTACAATCTGAATATAAAACTAATTAAAATCAAAATATCATTGATTTATTTTTTTAAACTTCTTTTTTTTTTGGTCAATTGTACTTTAATTTATGACTCATTAAACCCTTTAATAATAATTAATTAAAACGCCTTTTCTCGCTCCTCCTTATCTTAAATATATCTCTAATAAATTCCAATTGAATTTATTTACAATTTCGTCGGTAATTTTAATTGAATCTCAAATGGAAAGGAATTCAAATAAAACAAACAAATAGGGGAATTCCTTAAAAGCAAATGGGGAAAAATCTTAACAAATGTGCGAGATAAATAAATAAATAAATGCAAAAAAAATTTAACTTATGTTGAATAAGAAATTAGATTAAATAGGTAGGAATTTTTTTTTTATAGAGGATCAATAAGGTAAATAGGCCTATTACGAAATTTATAAGCGGTATCTCTAAGGAACAAACATAATTAAATAAATCCCTACTTTACATTCATCATGTTTTGTTTAACAAACTATTTGAAAATAAAATAAGATACGTTATTTCTTTCCATTACTCACCAAAAAAAAAAAAAATAAATAAAAAATAAATTGATGGGATGTGGCCAGCGTTGGGCTAATTGTCTACTTTACTTTGTCTACGCGTAGACAATGTATGTAGACAAATGAACAATATCTATGTAGACAAAGTAGACAATGTAGACAATTAAAATTAAAAAAATTTGGCGGGACTAACAACACCATAATTTTTTATGTATCGTCATAAATATAATTTTTTGATACTAATATACACGAAATCAATAGGTAAAGAGTGATTTTACAATTTTTCTATTCCACTTTAAGCAATAATATTGGAGTAACGAACACTAAATAAATTGTATATACTGTATATAAAATTTAGTGTTCGTTACTAGTATTAATTTATTACTTTCTTTTACCTATATCTCTATATCTATATATATAAAAATGAAATGGGACACAATGCATTATTTTTTAGATGCACTTTAAAATATATATTCTCATTTTGCCCTTGAAATCTTTTGAAGCACACTTTACTCTTGTTCTTCATTGGAAAGATAGAACGGAGTTTAAAATGTTTTCCCATTTTGATTACAATTTATAAATCAACTATTTTTCATATGCTTTTTAAAAAGTATATCTGTAAAACTTTTCGTGAAAATTGTTTGAAATACACTTTACTGATGTATTTCAAATTTTTTTAAATCATTTTCCGGCTCTTATTTCCATAGAGCCAATATTAAATCCCTATGGGGATTTGCAAGATAATTTCTATTCAAAAAAAGGTCAAAATTTTTTTCCAATTCTTATGAAATTTTCTATTTATCTAGTGTGTATAAAATATCCGAATGAGATTAAAATTTTGAAAAATAACCATAGTTAATTTCAAGTAGTCAACATTTAAAATACACGGAGCCTATAGAAATTTTGAATTAATTGACTTTTTTACTTATGAAATGCAAGTGGTCAAGTTTGAAACTAAATACAAACAACAAAATGTGGTGCGACCAGTCACACCAGATTTTTTTATTTTTATAAGGAAAGGACCTGTGAATTTATTATTATTATTATTATTTTTTTTTGCATATCTAATTATAAATATCTTTTTGTTTCAGGTACGTTTTGATCAACTCTTAACTTCCTCTCCTTGATTTTTCGTCCCGCGGTTGGCGTCGGCACATGTTAGAGTCATTATCAAGGTATTTCATTTGTTGTACCAAAATAACTTTTTATCCAAATATTAAGATCTCGACATACTCAAATTTTTATTTTTTTTTCCTACTTACAAAATTTCATATCATTCCAACATTATGTTATTGAGTTACAGGTGTTTTAGTTACGCTACTTTTGTTATTTTCCAAACAATGGAAAAAACAGAATTTCGGATGTTAATATTAATTAATCCTTTTTAATTGAGAAAATACTAGAGCCGACATAACACTTTCTAAGCTATTGCTGAGTGTAAATTGGTATTTTTTCCCATAAAAAAGCAAATTTCTATCAACACGTGTAATACAGGGCTTTCCATTTTTTTAGTCTTTTCGACATATAAATTTTAGACTTTATACCGATACAATATTTAAAATATGATATATAGATTTTGAGGTATGTCTTTGTGGCTGGAAGTATTTCTAAGGCGGAGTCAAAAAAAAAATTGCAAGACATGCAGCCAAAATTATTTCTTTTATTATGCCGTTCCTAACATCATTCTTTCGTTGTCCTATGAGCACTCCGTTCATGCGAATGAGTGTCGCTGAAATTTTTAATTTTCATTTATTCTCGCCTCCGGCTCTGAAGATGGTCTAGACCAGTGGCCGAAACGTTAGTCTGAAACGGCATATTAAAAGAAATAATTTTGGCTGCATATGTCTTTTATTTTTTTTTAACTCCGCCTTATGATATATAGAGAAAGGGGTGCAAATATGGAAACCCTGTTTTATTTTTTCTTATAACTAGTTTGTTTACTAATGGAATTTTTCTAAATTCTAGGAATAACTTCTAAAATATGTTATAAACAATAACCGCTTTCGGTTTATGCGAAACAATACGTTTACATTGTAATAATAAAGGTTCATTAAAAATTTACTATTTGGCCGACTTTCAAAATCTGCTGGTAATGTGGAAATATTTCTTTATACTAAGGCTTAAGAATAGAATGTTTTCAATAAAATGTTCCCTTGCAAAAGTCATTGTCATACCCAGAGCACAAAGCATGGCACTAAGAATCACAAAGCAAGCATTTAATCCAAAGTTCCCCTGAACATCATTTGAAAAAACCTTTCCACAAAAAATGCATAGGGCGTCATCCTCTTCTGCTGGTTTTTCACCCACAGGGGTTGCGTTTCCACATTATCAGCATCGCCATAGTTTTTCAGTTTTTCACTCAAACAGTTTTGATTAAAAATCATAAATTTTTAAGATGCACTTTCTTATTTTGCCCTTGAAATTGTTTGAAGAGCACTTTACTCTTGTACTTCTCTTGTACTTGTTAAGAAAGATAGGAGAAATGGTTGTCATAGTAACAAAATATAAGTATTTTTTTATAGCGATGAGAAGTGGCTGTAGACTTTGAATTGGATATAGGAGACGTAGCAGCCAAGATATTATATAAAAGACGTTTCTGTACCAAATCACGACCTTCATCAGGACGATTAATTGTCAAAATACAAAACGAAACGTCGAGATTAATAATTAAATAAATGTTTTTTATTTAATTCCTTGTCTGCTACGTCTCCTATATCCAATATTTTTCTATGTTTATAAATTTTACATCTTGTCTTGAATTCTAATATATCGCCGGAAACTAAATAGATATCGACAAACATTTTTTTTTTTTTTTTATTTATTTATTTTGCCTGTTGGCCGTATTTATTAGTTTTTCTTTTTAATTTGTTTTAATGTCTTTTTCTTCTCCTTCTGAGGCTATTTAGACTCCGTCCCAAAATATTTCAATTGGTTGGTATCCAATTCAATTGAAATAAATTTTTTTGCCTGGGACGGGATGCGAACCCTCGACCTTTGGCACCAGATGCTAATTCTCTACCCCTGTGCCATAGGTCAAGGGCATTTATTAGAATTAATAGAATAAAAAAATTTAATCTATATACTGTTGAAAAAAATTTGTTTCAAGGATTCCAGAAATATAAATAAATTCAATAAAAATTAGGACAACCAACAAAAAACATATGAATTGTTAAATAAAAAGCGAACGTAAGACAAAGTTGTGTGCTGTGTGATAAGTCACACCAGATTTTTATTTAACAATATATTTAACGTTTTTTTTTTTTTTTTTTTAACACTCGCACTTTTTTCTCATCCACACTCACACTCATTTGGTATCCAAATGGCTTAAATAAAATCATCGGACTGCCTGGGATCCGAACCCGCGACGTTTGGTATATGAGGTTAGCACGCTAACCTCTACACCAAACCCCGAGGGCAACGTGTTTTTTGTTAGTTGTTATTGAATTTATTTATATTTCTGGAATCTTTGAAACAAAATTTTTTCACCAGTAGCCTATATAGATCAATTTTTTTTATTCTATTAACTCTAATAAATACTCTTGACCTATGGCACAGAAAAAACTAATACATTGAGATTTGGCCATAGTCAGCTCTTTCTTTGTTCTTCTATCCTCTGTGATAATCCTTTAGCAAAGTATTAATTACCCATATAACCATTTTTCTTCATTGCTTTATTTTCTTTTTTTGTTTGTTTTCGGGCAATTTATTTTTGGTCTTCATTTCGAAAACCAAGGAAAAGAGAGCGTTAGTCCAACAAAGCTTTTAATTTTTGACTCAAATAGTTAACAGAAATTTTTTGTTCATTGTATTGATGAAATCCATTTATTTTAATCATCTCGTCAAAAATAACGAGTTCTTTGACCTAGTAAAAATAATAATTATCTTTTATAACAAGAATGATCAAAAACCAATAGTCCAAATTAAGGAAAAATAATATTTTTAATGTAGTCCAGTGCGCGCAATTTATCCCGAGGCCGATAAAGGTTTTTCAGACTCTAACTTCGACACTTCTTTTATTTGCATATTCGATCTATTTTTTTAAAAACCTTTTAGGTTATTAGTTTTTTAATATTTTCTAATTTTCTGTATGAACAAATATAAAATATTCAAAATCCTTTTCACAAAATATTGATATAAAGCTCCTTCCGTCACCTAGTGAGTAAAACTGGAACTTGAAGGAGATTTAGTTCGCACGTTTGCCGGTAGATGGCAACTGCTTTCTACTCTTGAAATATTTTAAAAACTTGTTTGTATTCATTAATTAATTTGGTTATTTTCAAATTATTGTATAAGCCGCAAAAGGGAACAAAACTTTAAACTCCTTTTTAACTAAAAATAAATTTAAAAAGAATAGAAAATTAATATAGATGATGAATGTACTAATAGAAATCGAGAATAAAATTACAATAAAACAACTTCTCCAATGAATCTCAACATTTCGTGCACGAATTGTGCAGATAATTAGTAAATTAATTATCAATTTTTTATAAATTTGAAAAAATTTAAAAATAAAAATCACATTTTTTCATTTAGATTTAAATACACAATGTAATTTTGGAATGGAAGGTTGACACCTTTTTTTTTTTTACTTACACTTTTTTCTCATTCACACTCACACTCACACACACATTCACACAGCCTTTTCGGCAACTCAGGCCATATAAGACTTTTACGATATCCGTTATTGATTAATATACATATTGGGGGTCCATGCATTCTTATTTAAGCCATTTGGATACCAAACGCAACAGAGGCCTTTTAGACCGCGTATCTATTTTTTTCAATTTAGGGAGCGTACAAGTATTACGTAACGCAATTTGGGGGAGGGGGTCTAGTAAAACGTTACCATGCGTTACAAGGGGGGGGGAGGAAGGGTTGAACAACGCGTTACATAACTGGTATTTTAGCGACTATCCGATACTTTGCGCAACATAATTGTGACTTTTAGATAAAAATGGCCACTTGAGCGTTACGTAACGTCTAGAGGGGGGGGTCCAGAAAAAATGTTACGGCGCGTTACATGGAGGGTAGGGGGGTGGGTCAAAAAATCTTCAAAAATTGCGTTACGTAATACTTGTTCGCTTCCTTATTGGTAGCCAATTAAATTGAAATAAATTTTTGTCGCATGAGACAGGATGCGAACCCGCGACCCTTGGTATAGAAGTCCAGCACGCTAACCAATACTCCAAGGCCCGAGGGCCAAATAATTAATTAAAACTAATTAATTTTTGAACAAAAATTTAAAAATTTTCAAAAAAAAGCTTGGGTTGCTAATTTCAGCCCTTATATCGAACTTTGGGCCTTAGCTGGGTTAACTACGATCTGTTTATATCCTTATTCGTTTGTAAGCTGAGATTTTGTATATACTTTTATTTCTGAAATTATGTACAATACAAAAATTGTATGAAGCCATGATGGCTCTATTGACTAATAAATAAAAAAAAAAAAAAAACTACGATCAGGGATCTTATTTAATCATTTGATTAGCTTAACTAGATATGAAAAGATTCGAACAGCCAACTACCTTATCCGAAGGATAGCTAGTTAATCAGATATGAAGCAATCGGCCCTTAGTAGGTTTTTGTTAATTTTTTAGATAAAATTTAAAAAGTTAACTTTTTAAATTTTTGCTAAAGATTTTTTCGGCATCTCACCTCATTTAGAATGCGCACAAACTTACATTAACCTCTATCTAGTTTAATGTACATTCTAATTTTTTAATTTAATTTTTTTCTATATCATTAATCTAAAAGTTATTAAAAAAAAAAAATTTGCTCTTGAAATAAATCTTGTTCTGTTTTTTAACTTTTTAATTATACCCTCTATACTAACTCTAATTTATTGCGGTGAGCATAAATCAGCCATCAAGGAATGCAGATGATGGATGCTGTAGTGGGGAGCAGGCATTTTAAGAATAATAATAATAAAAAAAAATTCGCGAGAAGCATTCATTTGAATTTAACTAGTGTTTATATATATATTTTTTTTTTAATATATCACGATTAAAATAAAAATTTGATAAAAGGTGGCTTCTTAATAAGATGTATATTGTAGATAATTAAAAATAAGAAAGAATCTTTTCTTTTGAAATATTGTATAACAAGAGAAATCATTAATTTAGAAAATGTATTATTAATCTTCCTCCCCTTATTAAAATATTTCACATATGCACTAAAAACTGCCCGACAGAAATGGGGAGGTGATTTGGTCCTGTTATTTGTCCCTGGCTCCGCCCTTCTATCTCGCTACCCTAAATCCTACATTTATTTATAATATACAATACATAGTCATGTATTATGATCATATTTCAAACACACGGGATTATATTTACTATTTGTCTAATTTGAATGTTCACGTAGAATATAAATAATTATTTTTAAAGAATTAAATGATATAATTGGCTAATATAAATAAAAGATTTTTAGTGAATTATCTCAAAAACAGAGAGTTTCGAAAGTCATCGGTCATCATCATTTCAAAAAGAAATTTTTTCTTTTTTTTTTTTCTTTTAATAGTAATTAGGCATAAATGATGAACGATATCTCATTATTCCTTCCGAAATACTCATCAAAGCTCTTTTTGGTTTTTTTTTTATTTATATTTGCCAAAAACTTTGCTTTTTTTTTTGTTATTCAAGAAAGGCGAATTTGATATACAAAAGAACCAGGGGCGTATATAGAAATTTTTTTCGGGGGGGCTGAACTCAAAAATTTTTCGGCGGAAAATTTTTTTTAAGAAACCAAATTTTTTTCACACGAAATTTTTTGCTGAACATTTTTTTCTTTTGCGGAACCAAAGTTTTCCATCCAGCGGAAAAATTTGTTGCGCTGATGTCTGTATATCCCTATATATGTATATGTGTTTGGGAAATTTCGGGGGGCCCGGGCCCCCTCGGCCCCCCCCCCATAAATACGCCCCTGAAAAGAACAAATGGCTGGGGATCTTGAATTTGAACCATGTAGCATTCTTTACAAAACTGGCGACAAAATTGAGCAAGAGGCTTCTGAAGGCTAATATTTTCAGAATAATATACAATACATTTTAGTAATGAAAAGGTACTCTAGAGCCAGCACTTCCGGGGAAGTACCGGGGCCTTTGGCGGGAATAAGCCGGTAAATGTGTAATATATTTAATAGCATCTCTAAACTGTTTTCTGAAAGTTTAAAATTTGCAGACAACGAGCAAATAGAATATAAAATAGGAAATATAACAGTCAGACAGCGAAATTTTGGGGCACGAGACGTCAGCGCTAGCTCAAAACTGTCAAAAAAGTAACGTAACCCAAAGTTTTTTCTGAAGGCTGAAACTTTCCAAAATAATAAACAAGTGGTCAAAGTAACTAAGGTGCTATGGGAAACTAAATATATCTCGACACAAAAAATCTGGTGTGACTGACCGCACTTACCGAAGAAGGAAGAGAAAGTTGTGTCCTGTGCGCCAGTCACACCAGATTTTTTCTGTCCAGATATATTTAGTTTCCCATAGCACCTTAGTTAATTTGACCACTTGTTTATTATTGTTTTGGAATGTTTCAGCCTTCAGAAAACACTTACCATTATTAGGGTTACGATACTTTTTTGAGAGTTTTGAGCTAGAGTTGACGTCTCGTGCCCCAAATGTTCGCTGTCTGATTGTTAGATTCCTATTTTATATTCTTTTTGTTCGTTGTCTGCAAATTTTAAGCTTTAGAAAACAGTTTAGAATGCTAATAAATATTACACATTTACCGGCTTATTTACGCCAAAGGCCCCGGTATTGGAAGTGCTGACTCTAGAGCAGCGTTTTCCGAAACTGTGAGGCGCGCCTCCCTAGGGAGGC
>JAKCPI010026612.1:0-11880 GCA_023213315.1 Euborellia annulipes | reverse complement strand
GTTGAGTGTGGAAGTGGCTGTGATTAATATTCAGAACGAGCGAGGTACAAATGAAGGGACTCAAAGTAATAAAACCCTTAGATATCATAGTCCAAATTTATTTGACCATCATCAAATACGTTACTTAATTATAATTAACAAATATTAACAATTAAAACATTAAAATGGTGCCAGTTATTTATAATTTTTTTACTTACAGTTGTCAATATGTAAATTTATATAAATATTGAAGACTTACTAATGATTACTATATATATGATTTTACCATCTGCAATCGAAGTAGATAATTTTTTTTTCCAAACATTTGTCTTTATAATTATCGTGTATACGCCCTGATAATACCTATTTAATCTTTTAATAAAGCTAATTTTGCTATTTTTCTTATCAGTTATTCCGAGATGATGGACAATTTATTATGCGTTGAATAAATTATCAAATGTTAATTTTCTACAACATTAAGAGTAACGACTCGATCGTAGATAAACTTTTTTTATTTAAATTATATTACTGATTTCATCTTCAAAAAATTCTTTTTTATAAAACAACTAAGAAAAAAACATCTCACGCCCTATATCACACTACATCATACATCATACATCAATCTTGTGTGATATAGGGCGTGAGATGTTTTCTTAATTGTTTTTATAAAAAAAGAATTTTTGAAAATTGAAATCAGTAATATAATTTAAATAAAAAGTTTATATAAGATCGGTTATAAATTTAATCTTGTAGAAATTAACATTTGATAATTCAACGCATAAATAAATGTCCATCACTCGGAATAACTGATAAGAAGAAATAGCAAAAATTAGCAGTAAAAAAAGATTAGAAATTGATAGATAATCGGGGCCACTTTGATAATTATATATAAAGACAAATGTTTGGAAAAAATTGTCATTACTTCCTCACATATCTAAGCCTTCGATTGCAGATGAGCAAAATTTTAATGTCATTAACAAGTCCGAAGCAACATATGATTAAATATATTTATATAAATTTACATATGACAACTGTAAGTAAAAAATTATAAATAACAACCATTTTAATGTTTTAATTGTTAATGATGTTAATTATGAATAAAAATCTATTGTAGCCTGATTGCCTGATGATGGTCAAATAAATTTGGACCGAAACGTCGCGAATATCTGGGAGTTTCATTGTTTTGGAGACACTCCTTCCTGGCTGCTACCTCCTTCCATTCTTTTTAAGAGAAAAAAATATTTTTTTAAGATTAGACAAAAAGGAATTATTATATCCTACCCATTAGAAACAAATCAAGTTGTTAGTTAAAAAAAATTATAACATGTAGTTTCGAATTATAATAAATAAATATGAACGATTGTTCTCAGCGCTAGTGGATAATTAAACATTTACGAATAGAATAGAAAGAATTTAAACATTGCCATCCCATTCATTTCTATAGACCTAATATAGAAAGCAGATAATTTTTTAATTATTATTTGAAGTATTTATTATTCTATGTTAGAATATTCCCATACAGAATTAAAATTTGTAAGAAGAAATTTTTGAATTTTATATTTTTTTCCTAATCAAGCAAGTTGATTTGTTATTAAAACAATTTAAAATAATTTTAAAAAATCGAATCTCTCTCAAATAGGAATCTGTGGGTAGCACAATCAAAGGGGGGGGAGACTTCTAGAAATGATAATCAAATTTAAAATGAGGGAGGTTTTTTATAGGACTATCAGAGATTTTAAAAGTGAAAGACTTTCCTAGGAAGTGATGAGATAAATTGAAAAAAATTTGATTGTCATGACTTACATAGTGCAGAGAGAGACCCTCGGGGTGCGCTTAGAAGGGGTGCTCGAGCGACAAGTTCGATGCTTATATGACAAAGATTATACGTGTTGAGATTTCGCTTCTTTTTGATGCTCCCTCATTCGCATGTTGATTTGTTTTAGCGACTTGGACTCGTTGCCATGAGACACATGAAGAGATGCTGAAACAAAAGAAAATATAATTAATTAATTATATTTATATTCTAATTAAATATCCAATTATTTTCTAATTTAAATTATTTTCTTAAGTTAATATTTTATCTGGTGTGACTGGCGCACAGCACACAACTTTCCTCTTACCTTCGGCAATAGAAAGTTGTTTTCTGTGCTTGTCACACCAGATTTTTTGTGTCGACATGTATTTAGTTTCCGACGGTACGGTACATTCGATTTTCAAAGATGTAAAATTTATAAGTCTGGGAAAATATATTTTGTTACCATGGCAACCATTTTTCCTATCTTTTCTATGTAGTACAAGAGTAAAGTGGTCTTCAGAAAGATTTCAATCTCAAAATAAGAATATACATTTTAAAGAGAATCTAAAAAATAATTGATTTTTGAATTTTAAAAAAAAAATCGTTGGAGCAAATTTGAGAAAATCGAAAAAAACTGAAAAAGTGCATCAGTAAAGTACTAACACTTTTGGTCGATTTTGTTCAAAAGCTTCGTGTCACGTCCCATGGGAGTGCCTAACTTAAATATAAATTTCAACCTCCTAGCTCTTTTCGTTCTTGAGATATTTTGTTCACAGACACACACACAGCACAGACAACACCCACCCGACAGACAGACCATGTCGCGAGAACCACTTTTTTGGATTCAGGGGACTCAAAAACGTGAAGATCCATCAAAATCTCGACATCGAATTTTTGACATGAATCCAATACTTTCTCTCTCTATATATATTAACATATATATAGAGGTAAGAGAAAGTAAAAATTATAACATGTAGTCACGAATTATAATAAATAAATATGAACGATTGTTCTCAGCGCTAGTGGATAATTAAACATTTACGAATAGAATAGAAAGAATTTAAACATTGCCACCCCATTCATTTCTATAGACCTAATATAGAAAGCAGATAATTTTTTAAATTATTATTTGAAGTATTTATTATTCTATGTTAGAATATTCCCATACAGAATTAAAATTTGTAAGAAGAAATTTTTGAATTTTATATTTTTTTCCTAATCAAGCAAGTTGATTTGTTATTAAAACACTTTCCCAAAAATAATGAAAAAAATTCGAATCCCTCACAAAAAGGAATCTGTTTGGGGCACAATCAAAGAGGGGGGGGACTTCTAGAAATGATAATCAAGTATCTTAAAATGAGGGAGGTTTTTTATAGGACTATCAGAGATTTTAAAAGTGAAAGACCTTTCCTAGGAAGTGATGAGATAAATTGAAAAATTTGATTGTCAGGACTTACATAGTGCAGAGAGAGACCCTCGGGGTGCGCTTAGAGGGATGCTCGAGCGACAAGGTCGATGCTTATATGACAAAGACACGTGTTGAGATTTCGCTTCTTTTTGATGCTCCCCCATTCGCATGTTAATTTATTTTAGCTGACTTTGACTCGTAGCCAAGTAACACATGAAGAGATGCTGAAACAAAAGAAAAGAAAATTAATTATTATTAAATATTTATTTTTTTCTCTAATTTAAATATCTTATTCAAAGTTAATTAATATTTTAACAACTAGATATGACAATTTAAATTGATATTGAATAAAGTTTTTTTATTATTTTTTTAATAAACCAAATTTCCTTTCCTAATTACTGGAAAAAATATCTATTTCTCAAATATATTTTCTAGTCAATCGTAAATAGCAAAGCACAATTATTAAAAAAAATTTATTAATTAAATAAATATTATTTTAATCACTTGATAAATCAGGACAATTTTTTTAAATCAGGACAATTTTTTTATTTTCTCTTACCTCTATATATGTTAATATATAGAGAAAGTATTGGATTCACGTCAAAAGTTCGATGTCGAGATTTTGATGGATATACACGTTTTAAGGTACCATGAATTAAAAAAAAGTGATTTTCGCAACATGGTCTGTCTGTCTGTCTGTTTCGGTGTTCAATTTAAACCATGAAGGAATTGAGCTACGGGGTTAAACCAAATGGCAACTCGAAATAACGTCGAGTTCATCTCGATTCACGACAAGAAGCTTAAAAAATTACTTTTAGTAAATTTAATTTAATCGCGAATTTTTAAAATAATCTAATTAGGAGTGAACCACCCTAATCGTATTGCCAATAATAATTAAAAAAGTAGAAAGAAAATAGAAGAGTTAATAGATATCTACAAGGTAAATATTTTTTTTTTTTAAGATGCATTTATTTTTTCACAAAAGATAGACAAGAAAATTAAACCAGAAGGTAAGGCAGGTAATTAAAATAAAAATAATTTTTAGAGAAAATAATATTTATTCATTTTGGGGGAGGGGAGATTACTAGAAAATACTTCCTCTCTATTTTGCATATAATGGCAAGAGAAATTAATATTTGCTTTGATATTAGAAAGATTCGGATTTTATTAAAAAAAAAAAAAACGATTTTTTTCAATAAAATAAAAGTATTAATTAGGTCTACCTTTAATAAGACGGTCAGAGGGGGTGAGTTGAATTTTGACGTAGGGTGGGTGAGTTATATAAATATTCACTTTAATATAAATTCCGCACAGAAGACGTGCGACTTTTGACCCGTTTAAAACTCGATTGAATTTTATTTGTCTCTATAAAAAGGATCGTAATAAGAAATTACATTTTGGAAAAAAAAATAAAAAAAAATAGAATTCTGATCTAATATTACACTGTGCTACAAAATGAAACTTTTTTTCTGGCCCCGAGAAAATTCCTTCAGATTCTTAAGTAAAATGACCTCCTGAATCCAAATATGACCTCCGTTTTCCCCCCAGCACGTACCGTTTTCGGGGGGGGAGCCCCCTATTTATTTCCACCCCTTTTCGTTAATTATAGGGCCTCGAAAAAAATTTGGAGGGATGAAAAGGAATATTTTAGCCTTAACATTTCTTCAGAAGGTCTAGAGAAGTGAAAAGTTAAAAAACATTAACATTTGGATCGAAGGGGGGGGGGGGGATGTGGGGGAGGATTTTGTCCCTTAAAATGCAAAAAATCATTAAAAATGATCAATTTTTTCTGATTTTTCACAATTTTTTCACTGATTTTCTACATATTCCAGCGGACAGACCCACCTCACCCTTCCTTAAACATCCCTCAACTAAAAAAAAATATGTTGATAATAGAAGTGGCTGTTCAGCAATTAGAATGTTGAAGGAAGAGAGGATGTCAGCCAAAAAAGGAGCCTCTATCGAATAAAAATCTCCAATCAGAAAACGTTTCGGGTTTAATTAGATAAAACCATCATCAGTTCTTTAGAGATTATTGGCAATCTCAAGATGCACACCATTGAGATGCAGATAGAGTTGTTATATATAAACATATACAAAATTATATAAAAAATACAAAATTTGCATATCAGTTGTCAGATGCTCATCAGTCAACACGGCCAAGTCTCAAATGTATATAAAATTTAATTATCAAATACAGTTATTATATGATAAATACTGGGGAAGCAATGAACCCTCAGTACATTGACCCAAAATACATCTTAATAAAAACGAAATCTCACAAAAGCGTGCCTTTGACCTATTTGAAAACATATTATTTATTTGCAAATGACAATTTTATAAATTAATTTATAATATATTTTCAAATTACAAATAAAGTTATAAACAATTTTTACTTTCTCTTACCTATGTATATATGTAATATATATATATAGAGAGAAAGTATTGGATTCATGTCAAAAATTCGATGTCGAGATTTTGATGGATCTTCACGTTTTGAGGTCCCCTGAATCCAAAAAAGTGGTTTTCGCGACATTGTCTGTCTGTGGGTGGGTGGGTGGATGGGTGTGTGGGTGGGTGTGTGGGTGGGTGTGTGTGTGTTCAATTTTAAGCATGAAGGAATTGAGCTAGGAGGTTGAAATTTTATATTTAAGTTAAACACCCCCGGGACCGGAAAAATAAGCTTTTAATCAAAATCGGCCAAAGAGTACTAGTACTTTACTGATGTACTTTTTCAGTTTTTTTCGATTTTCTCAAAATTTGCTCCAACGATTTTTTTTTAAATTCAAAAATCAATTATTTTTTAGATGCTCTTTAAAATGTATATTCTCATTTTGCGATTGAAATCTTCTGAAGACCACTTTACTCTTGTGTTTCATAAGAAAGATAGGAAAAATGGTTGCCATGGTAACAAAATATAAATATTTTCCCATACTTATAAATTTTACATCTGAATTCAAATGTACCGTACTGTCGGGAACTAAATATATTTCGACACGAAAAATCTGGTGTGACAAGCACAGTACACAACTTTCGATTACCGAAGGTAAGAGAAAGTTGTGTGCTGTGCGCCAGTCACACCAGATTTTTTTTTTTTTTTTTTTTTTTATAATATTTACATCTGGGCGTCTACATTATTTAAGATGGACAAATATACATTACTAAGGCCAATACAATCAGTCTGATAGTTTAGTGCCCTATGTCCATATGTTTTTATAAAACATTTTTCTGCTACCAGACGTTTATATGTGTTGTCCACCTTCATCAGAATGACCTCGTTGTCAAAGTCAAATCCATGCATAAATTCAATCGCATGAGAACTCAGAGCTGTCGATGTTTTAATATTTTTTATACTCAATTCATGTTCCCTTTTTCGCAACGAAAACATGCGAGATGATTCGCCATTCTTTTCTCTTTTCTATGTGCCAGGGCTGTCGGAGAAAATTCAAAAAATATTCAAGCTGCATAATGTCCGTACGGCTTTATCATCCAGAGGCAATATTTCCTTTTTGTATAATAATAAGGATGTAGTCCCTCCCCATGAACAACATAACGTAATATACTTAATTCGTTGCCTTGGCTGCCCCAATCCCACTAAGGTTTATGTGGGGCAAACATCTCGCATGTTTTCGTTGCGAAAAAGGGAACATGAATTGAGTATAAAAAATATTAAAACATCGACAGCTCTGAGTTCTCATGCGATTGAATTTATGCATGGATTTGACTTTGACAACGCGGTCATTCTGATGAAGGTGGACAACACATATAAACGTCTGGTAGCAGAAAAATGTTTTATAAAAACATATGGACATAGGGCACTAAACTATCAGACTGATTGTATTGGCCTTAGTAATGTATATTTGTCCATCTTAAATAATGTAGACGCCCAGATGTAAATATTATAAAAAAAAAAAAAAAAAAAAAATTGTTTATAACTTTATTTGTAATTTGAAAATATATTATAAATTAATTTATAAAATTGTCATTTGCAAATAGATAATATGTTTTCAAATAGGTCAAAGGCACGCTTTTGTGAGATTTCGTTTTTATTAAGATGTATTTTGGGTCAATGTACTGAGGGTTCATTGCTTCCCCAGTATTTATCATATAATAACTGTATTTGATAATTAAATTTTATATACATTTGAGACTTGGCCGTGTTGACTGATGAGCATCTGACAACTGATATGCAAATTTTGTATTTTTTATATAATTTTGTATGTTTATATATAACAACTCTATCTGCATCTCAATGGTGTGCATCTTGAGATTGCCAATAATGTAAGATCTGATGTTTTTTATAATTTAAAAAATATTTTATGTTGTTGTATTACAATTATTATTTATGCTCATTTCAGCTCTAAAGAACTGATGATGGTTTTATCTAATTAAACCCGAAACGTTTTCTGATTGGAGATTTTTATTCGATAGAGGCTCCTTTTTTGGCTGACATCCTCTCTTCCTTCAACATTCTAAAAAAAAAATATATAGGACGGGACAAAGCGGGTGAGGTGTGGGCGATTCCGAAGCCCTTGCAAGAAGATGGAAGATTCACAACTCAGTTGGTCAAATTGGCAAATATGCGGCTAAATTTTATTTTTTTGGGCTGATCTTTACAAATTTAAACTTAAATATACGGATTCTTCTATGTCATTCAATATTTCCATATTTTATCCAAAGTGGTAGAAATTATTTCTTGTCAATAATTGAAAAAAATTCTTCTTGCAAGGGCTTCGGAATCGCCCACACACCACCCGCTTTGTCCTATATATTTTTTTTTAGTTGAGGGATGTTTAAGGAAGGGTGAGGTGGGTCTGTCAGCTGGAATATGTAGAAAATCAGTGAAAAAATTGGGAAAAATCAGAAAAAATTGATCATTTTTAATGATTTTTTTGCATTTTAAGGGACAAAATCCTCCCCCACATCCCCCCCTTGGATCCAAATGTTAATGTTTTTTAACTTTTCACTTCTCTAGACCTGAAGAAATGTTAAGGCTAAAATATTCCTTTTCATCCCTCCAAAATTTTCGTGGCCCTATAATTAACGAAAAGGGGTGGAAATAAATAGGGGGCTCCCCCCCGAAAACGGTACGTGGTGGGGGAAAACGAAGGTCATATTTGGATTCAGGAGGTCATCTGAAGGAATTTTCTCGGGGCTTTTTTTCTTGTTGCACAGTGTTATTTAGAGATGGAAAACAAATTAAAAGATGATTTAAAATATTCATTGTTCAAACTGAAACATTTCCACCCCCCCCCACCTAATCAACGCAACCAACCCTCATCGATAAAAAGAATAATCCAATTTCAATTTAATTTTTTTAGCTAATGGAAAAATTTTGTTAATAAATTTTAGATTAAAAAACTCCAAATAGAAATGTATGATTTAAAATTTTGATTTAATAAATGCAATCCAAATAGGCCAGTGGCGCAACCAGGATTTGCTCTTGGGGGGGGGGGTTCCAAAGGGTTTACGGGGGGGGGTTCCAGAGGGTTTACAGGGGGGGGCTGATCTCGGAAATTTTTCTGTGAATACCCTATTATGTCGATAATTGATTTTCTGGAAGTTAACAATATTAACAATTAAAATTTTTTGATTCTGGGATGAAGGACATCTATTCTCGGAGACTCAGCTGAGCCGCAGTTACTTCATCTACACAGGTGGTCGGTGATTTGATTGAAATTAATAAAATTCTTAGATAGATTTTTTTTTTTAATTTTTTTTATTTTAATGTTCTTTAATGGTCGACTGAATTGCAATTCTCAGTTTCGAAGCTTGTTCATCGTCAGGACCTTAAAAATGATAATTTTTTTTTTTACATTTTTAGATATATTCAACCTTATCAAGATAAATGTGTTATTTGTCAAATATTTAAAAATCATTTACAAATTCATCAATATAAATATCAATTTTTTTACATCCTTTTATAATTACCTTTATAGACATTAACAGAATCCTCAATTCTCTATATGGAATACATATAATTTTTTTAAAATTCCAAGTTGGTTGGCTTATATCTATTTTTGACATTAAATTATAATCGAGCTGTAATACAATTTCTCTATTAATAAACAAGATTTTTATGATTTTCATTTGTTTTCTTACCATTAATTATTAGATGTACGTATATATTTTTTTCTTTTTAATAAAATTTTTTTAACAAATTTTATTGTCATTAGACATTCAACGAATTTTATTTTAGAATTAAATCATTTCCTTTTCCTTTCAACCAACCTGTCACTATCACCTCTTGCGGCAACTTTACAAACTATTTTATGTTAGCGGGCTTATTTCAAATTTCAAAACATTATTTTCAACTTATTGGCCCATTCTAACTATTACACTAATTCATTTCAATCTTTACAAACATTTTTACAAACCATTATTTAACTTATTAACTACATACATACATATATATATATTAACTTAACTCTATTACAATATTTATTTTTCAAACATTTTTTTATTATACAGTTGTTTTTTAGTTTTGTCCACTAAATTAGCATATACTATTTGAGATCTCTCTCTATCAACCCTAAAATTTATTGCTTCCCGATCATACAAATTTATATAGAAACTTTCAAAGAATAATCTTTTTGTTAAGTTCTGTTCACGATGAAGGATTATCGTATTATCAAAATCAAACTGATGTCCTTCATCATATGAGTGGACACTTAGTGCTGTATTAACTCCTCTTTTCATACATGAATTGAAATGTTCTTTTAATCTCACTTTAAGAGGTCTTGAGGTTTGTCCTATATAGATTGTATTTTTGTTTGTTTTTTTACAAGATTCACATAATATCCCATATACTATATTTCTGTTCTCTAACATTACATTTGGGCTCTTATTATTAACTAAACTTCCCATATCCACTACCTACTTAGTGGTTTGTTAACTTTATATACAGTATTTAAGTTTTTTCTCCCAAATATCTTTTTACATAGTTTTTGTGTTTTAGAAAATGATAAAATAGATAATATGATTATGGAATTAAATGGTTTTAATGAAAATATAAAATATACATATGAAATTGAAGAAGGAAATGTGATCACATTTTTAGATGTAAAAATAATAAAAGAAAGTTTAGGGAACTTAACAACAAATATATATAAAAAACCAGAAAAATCTCATAGGACTATAAACTATTTCTCTGAACACCCCGAGCACATGAAAAGAAACCTGATTGTAAACGAGATTTATAGAATTAATAAAATTTGCAACCCGGAATATATAGAAGATAACATAGAAATAATGAAAACTAAATATATTAAAAATAGCTACCCTCCTAAGTATATAGATAGAATAATTATGAATACAAGGGTGAACACTGGCGTTGTTGTTAAAAAAGAGGATATGATTATTGATGGTGCGATTAAATATATCCCAGGCATATCAAATATCATAAAAAGATATTTGGGAGAAAAAAACTTAAATACTGTATATAAAGTTAACAAACCACTAAGTAGTTTAGTTAATAATAAGAGCCCAAATGTAATGTTAGAGAACAGAAATATAGTATATGGGATATTATGTGAATCTTGTAAAAAAACAAACAAAAATACAATCTATATAGGACAAACCTCAAGACCTCTTAAAGTGAGATTAAAAGAACATTTCAATTCATGTATGAAAAGAGGAGTTAATACAGCACTAAGTGTCCACTCATATGATGAAGGACATCAGTTTGATTTTGATAATACGATAATCCTTCATCGTGAACAGAACTTAACAAAAAGATTATTCTTTGAAAGTTTCTATATAAATTTGTATGATCGGGAAGCAATAAATTTTAGGGTTGATAGAGAGAGATCTCAAATAGTATATGCTAATTTAGTGGACAAAACTAAAAAACAACTGTATAATAAAAAAATGTTTGAAAAATAAATATTGTAATAGAGTTAAGTTAATATATATATATATGTATGTATGTAGTTAATAAGTTAAATAATGGTTTGTAAAAATGTTTGTAAAGATTGAAATGAATTAGTGTAATAGTTAGAATGGGCCAATAAGTTGAAAATAATGTTTTGAAATTTGAAATAAGCCCGCTAACATAAAATAGTTTGTAAAGTTACCGCAAGAGGTGATAGTGACAGGTTGGTTGAAAGGAAAAGGAAATGATTTAATTCTAAAATAAAATTCGTTGAATGTCTAATGACAATAAAATTTGTTAAAAAAATTTTATTAAAAAGAAAAAAATATATACGTACATCTAATAATTAATGGTAAGAAAACAAATGAAAATCATAAAAATCTTGTTTATTAATAGAGAAATTGTATTACAGCTCGATTATAATTTAATGTCAAAAATAGATATAAGCCAACCAACTTGGAATTTTAAAAAAATTATATGTATTCCATATAGAGAATTGAGGATTCTGTTAATGTCTATAAAGGTAATTATAAAAGGATGTAAAAAAATTGATATTTATATTGATGAATTTGTAAATGATTTTTAAATATTTGACAAATAACACATTTATCTTGATAAGGTTGAATATATCTAAAAATGTAAAAAATATTATCATTTTTAAGGTCCTGACGATGAACAAGCTTCGAAACTGAGAATTGCAATTCAGTCGACCATTAAAGAACATTAAAATAAAAAAATTAAAAAAAATCTATCTAAGAATTTTATTAATTTCAATCAAATCACCGACCACCTGTGTAGATGAAGTAACTGCGGCTCAGCTGAGTC
>JAKCPI010026611.1:0-10234 GCA_023213315.1 Euborellia annulipes | reverse complement strand
AGTACTAGTACCCTTTGGCTGATGTGATTGAAATTTCTTGTAATACTTGCGACATAGGTACTTGGCTTAAGTATGAAATTTGAGTATCGAGAGTTTTTTCGTTTTTGAGTAATTCCCATAACCCACATTTTTTGATATTTCACTTGAAATTAATTTAATTTATTGTGAAAAAATCTTAAATTTCCGGAAGATCGATTCCAGTTAAAATATCAAAACATAATGTTTATGTAAATTTCTCTGAAAGAGATTTTATTGCTTTTAAATGCCTGTTTTATTGCTTTTCTTGAAATTGCCATTAAAAGGAGACGATTCCCTTTAGTTTTCGAATTTGACGTCATTTTCACAATCATTTGAATGAATTTCAACTGAAATATCAGAAAATGTGGATTAAATTAAATAACTCAAAAAGGAAAGTACTCGAAATTCAAATTTTATTCTTAAGCTAAGTAACCATGTCGCAAGTATGGGCAGGAATTTCATTCCAATCGAACAAATAGTACTAGTACTTTACTGATGTATTTTCTTTTTTTTCAATTTTTCCTCACAACTGGCTTTAACGAATTTTGTTAACCCCTCTTTAACTATGTGTTTACGTATATAAGGATTAAAGGGATGGGTAAAGGAATTTTGAAATTAATAAATTATACTTAATAATCATTATTTGGATTAATTATAAAACCAAAAATAATTTTTTTTCATTTATTTAATTTTTTCAAAAAAAAATCTTATTTACATTATTTTTAAATGTGTGTGTGTGGGTGTGTGTGATATTTATTTTAATATATATATTCAATCATTCATTCCAAATTCGGCAAAAATTTATATATTTATATTGTACATATATATTTATTGTTTTTTTTTTTTTTTTTTTTTTTTTTGTCTTTTTGAGAAAAATTTCAGATTTTTTATTTTTTTTTTTTTTATTTTTATTATATATATTATAAAAAAAGAATTAAAAATATCTATTATCAGTGTTTTTTATTTTTTTTTTCCCTTTAATTTCAAAAATATGAGTCTTCTTCAATCTGTTGAGTGATTTTTTTTTTTTTTATTATTAATTATTTTTTTAACCAACAATCTAAGACAAAAAAGTAGGGTATTTTTTTTTGTTTATGTTTTATTATTTATTTTGTTTGTATTTATACAAAAACATCCTAAGCTTTTATAATACGAAGAGAGGGAAAAATTTTATTTTTATTCGCTGTTATTTATTTTTTAATATCAATTCGTGTGCGAAAAACATTTTTTTTTTGTAAATTTTATATACAGGGTGTTTGCAAAATCTAAAAATGATATGTTAAATGCTTTCCTAATTCCAAAGAAAATCTTCTCCAGTAAGACTTAAATTAATTATTGATGGAGAAGCCCCGTGGCCTCTTAACTTTCTACCCTAATTTATCAAAGTGAATAGTTAAAGAAATTGCGAGGGTCGATTTGTTAGAGAATGCCCAAGATCCAAATCTATTCATTTATTTTAATTTTTGAGATATTTTTATTAATTATTGTTGAAATGTGCCATCTATTATATAGTATTGAGACTAAAGCCCGGAAGTTAGCCAAACCAAATGGCACACACTCACTAAACTTATTTATGATTAAAACATTCAGGTAATTTTAATTTCGATATATCGTGAAATTTATTAAAAAAGATAAATTTTTATGGTTATTCTTTTGTTAAAAAGTGTCGGCCTTATTGCCTGCTTTGAAAAAGGTTATTTCTCACACAGGCAAGCTACCATTTGGGGTGCCTAACTGCCGGGCTTTAGTCTCAATACTGGTAGCTCTTATCTACAGGCTAATGGCTAACTGGTAGGAATGTTTTCGTTATGACTCAGATTGCGTTAGCATATAGGAATACATTCCTTGGCGGATTTTTGCAAAGAATTGAGGAACATCCCTCCAATCTCATTGTTCTTATTTAACTTTCGAATTCTATGATCAAGGCTTTAACAAAATCGTACTTAATTTGTTTATTTGTTTGTAGACGGCCGTAAGGGTAAATCAATTTAATTATAAGGACCGTCGGTCAAAAATAAATATTTTGGCGTATTATCGGTTTATTTTGTAAATATTTCGACCCCAGTGACATGGAATTATCTTCATCTTGTTTATAAAATTTCCATTCATTCAGCTATTTTGTTATTTTGGATGGGAAAAATTAAAGATTTACAAAACATCTGTTGATTATAATGAAGATGATTCCATGTCACTGGGGTCGAAATATTTACAAATAAACGGATAATTCGCAAATATATTTATTTTTGGCTGATGGTCCTTTTAATTAAATTGATTAATTTTTTTATATTTAATTTAACTTTTACGGCTTCTGAGGCCATTTATTTTTTTTTTTTAACGTTGCTTAGCCCCGCCTTTCCCCCTCGAGGCCATTTACAACCCGTCTCTATTTTGCTAAATTAATTGGCAGCCAATATAATTTAGAAAAATTTACATCGCCTGGGACGGGAAGCAAACTCCAAGTCTCTAGCACAAGAAGCGAGACCTGTACTTGTGAACCAACAATTGTCAATTGAAATAAATATATTTTTTTCATACAACGGCTTATTTTTATTATTATTATTATTTATTTTTTTTTTTTTGTTCATTATTTAATTATTATTTTTTCTCTTTTTAGGGCCTACTGGAAAAAAATCTCGTATAAAGAGAATTTTTTATTTTATATTTTAAAAAAATTATACACCCTGTATATTATGTTTAAATTAATTATATATATAATAATAATTTGAGCCGAAGAGCGATGTTTTAAAGGAATTGCTCTACAATAGTTTTTTAAATTATTATCTATACAGGATGTTTACAAAAAGAATTAAAATATTTTTTAATTAAAAGCCTATAGGCACCCTGTATATATATTTAAATATTGAGCGAAGAGTAAAATCTCTTTTTATTACTCTATTATAATAATATTAAATATACATTTTTTTTAAAATAGCATAGGATGTTTTTGAAGGAAGTTCCTCTTGATTTATTTATTTATCTCTATATATATAATATATATATATATATATAATAATATATTTTCTTTTTTTTTTTCTTGAGATTTCTAAAAACAGTCTTAAACGCTATTTACAATTAGAAAGAAAAAAAACTCGAATTTTGGCTTTTGCCAAAAAAATTAAAATTACAATTGGCTCCAAAAAGGGCTTCTCTCTATTTGATTGATTGATTTGTCCTTTGAGGGGTAAATGAAAATGATAAAAAAAAAAAAAAAACTAATTATTTTAACAATTTCTTTTTTGGGAAAACATTATTCCCATTTTAAAGGCATTATTATTATTATTTTTATTATTATTTTATTAGAATTAGAATTATTATTTTATATATTTAATAATATTCACTAAGAGAGGGGTCTAATCGGCGCCCAAATTTCTTGTTTTTTTTTTTTTTGTTTTTTTTATATATTGCTTGTAGAGAGATTTTTTTAGTTTTTGTTTTAGATTTACTAGAATGAATTAATTTTTATTTATTCAAAGATTATATTTAATATTATAATAATAATAATTGTTGAGGCAAAGAGGGGAAGTGAGAAGTAAAGAAAGTGCATTCAAAAAGAAAAAACACGATTATTATTAATCCATACTAGAATCATTGTGACGTCAACAGTACCAAAGCAAGGTTAGATTCACCCTAAATTTTTTTAGTGTTTAAATTTCTAAATTTAAAAATAGAGATTTTTTATATTAATATTATTATTATTATGGAAGGCTCTATTCATTTATTATTTTGATATATAAAATATTATAACATTTATTTATTTATTTAGATTATGCTAGATATGAATGGGGTTTTTAATGAAAATGATTTATGAATGTGGCCTAAATTTAAAGTTAATTTTAAAAATTCCACCCTAGAAAATTAATTTTGAAAAGTGAAATTTAGCTAATCTGAATTATTAATTTAAAATGTCTTTTTTATGGTATAATTAATTGAATTATTAAATTTTTTTTTAAATAGAATATTTCAAATTCTGTTTTTACAATTTTTTAAATTAGAGACTGATGAAATATTTGAAGATTTCTTCTTTGGGAAGTTGATAAATTCTAATTTTATGAAACTCACTCATAGGCCCTATAGTAAAAAACAAAAAAAAAAAAAATACGTCGAATGTGATTCGCACCTAAAAATAAAAAGGTCAAACGATTTTAGCAAGTGGGACAAATGGAAATTTTACTAGTAAAAAAAGTCAAATGAATTTCGCAACAGAGAAATTTACTAAAAAAAAAAAAAGGAGAAATGATATGAATTTTATTTAGGAAATTTTATGAAAAAGTTTACGGTTTTGGCCGGAATTCGGTTTCGGTTTCGGCTGGAAATCTTGTTTCAGTCGGACCCTAGTAGTAATTAAAACGATTTTCCTCTATCTATCTAATTAATAAGGGCAGGGAAAATTATTTCTCCGCCCACCCTTTTATAAATTTCTGGCTAAGCATATAATTTTTTTTTTTTTTAATTTTATTCAAGGTCTTTTTTCGGCATCGAAGGCCATTTAGACCTCGTCGCTATTTATTTCAATTGAATTGGTAACCAATCCAATTGAAACAAATTTTTGTCGCATAAAACGGGATAAGAACCCTTGACCTTTGTTAATAAAGCCTATATTATATACTTTAATATTTGATTTATCGTGTAAAAACAGAATTAAGAAATATTCTTTGGGATTATTTGATATTTTACAAAGTTTTTTAACAAAATAGTCTGTAAGCTAATAAATACAGTAGATAAAATAGTTTAGGTCCTTTCGCAATGGTCTTCAAACCAGTTTGGAACAATTATGATGTTAGGGATCGCCCACGTATTACCTAACGCGTTAGGGGGAGAGACAAAACGTTACTAATTGTGACATATGGGACCAGGGGGTTTCTCTAAATGGGGCATAACAATTCAAAGTTGAATTTATAAAATTTTTTTGAAAAAAAAGGTAAAACGATATGAATTTTATTCGGGGCAGGGGATAGTTCTATGATGTGACATAATATTTGTAGAGGGGTTTGTTTGTTTGTTTGTGACTAACTGTGACATGGGAGGGGGGGGGGGGACTAGAAAATCATCAAAAAAGGCGCTACGTAATATGTGGACGACCCCTTAGTGCGCGTTATACAAATTTGAAAAACTGGTTTCTAGCTTGTGCGAAAGAATATAATGTAAACACAAAACAAAAATTTAAAACAATATGAGCTGTCTGAATTACAATTTTTTTCGTCACTAACGTCTAGATGAAATTAATAATACATTTTTTTTAGGCCTTTGCTTTTTTTTTTTTGATAATCTCGTTTCATATTTTTTTTTTTCAGTCAATATTTTTCTTTTTTTGACTAGAAAAGAGAAATTAAATTTTTTTTTTTTGACATTCATACTTTTTCCCCGAGACTTGTGATTGATTGAACTTCCCCTCTCTTTTAGAACCCCTTTCGATATCTTATCACAGGCACCGTGGCTTGCTTGCAATCAAACAAAATTCACACATTTCTTTTGAGCCACGCGCGAACTTTTCAGAGGAATCCCTAAGGCTTATTTTTTAAAGGGAATCCCTTTGTTTAGAAACTATATGATTAGTCTCGTTATGATTAATTAAATTTTACCCCGACGGTTCACTGTATTAGATAAAAGAATGAGAGAAAACGATGACAAATACATTGATGGAATCTATAATAAATAAAAATATTTCTTCTTAAAAATAATTATGATTATATGAAAATAAGGAAATGAAAGTTTATGAATTATAAAACTATCAAGCGGAGGGTTTATTTAATATCTCGAGGCACTATTGTAAGGAAACTTTTTTTGAAAATATTAATTTTAAGAGTTTTCTCTTGGGTCTAAAATGAGAAACAATAAAACTTTTCTAATTTTTCGTCTAACTTCTCATATATTTTAGCATTTTTTAATTTTAAGATAATCTACAAGCCATCGAGAGTCGGCAAAACTCTTCGAATTTTTTGTTTAATGATCTCTTCTTATAATACTACTGATAAAATGCCTCTAATTTTTAGCAATGATAATATACACAAAGGGTGCTTGTAAATCGGCATCTGAGTTATATACAATACAAACTTGCATTTTTGTCAATTGACAAAGAAAAACAAATATTCTTTTAGTTCTGTGCCCATAACTCTTCCATTCACATTCAGGAATAATGTGAAAATTCAGAGACGTTATTTAAATAAAACAAAGGCACTGAACTATTTGATTCGTATAAATAAATATGGCAGCAATTAATGATATTCTTGAATCTAGTGAAAGATCAGATTCAGTTAAAATAAAATTCCTTTATTTGATTTTTATTCTCTGAGATAACTTTAATATCTCATTTTCGATCCTATCGAACGATTGCATAAGCGTAAATAAAATTAAAAATAATTGTGAGAATATCAAATATTCTCTCGCAATTAATTTGATAATGATTCATTATATTATAAAAATAAAACTCATATCACTTGCTTAATGCAATAATGACACAATTCAAAAATTCTTAATTTTTTAAAATTCGGTCCTAAATTGACTATATTTTAGTGTAACGTTATTTTATTTTAAGAAGAGCAATTCAATAAAAAATCTATTTACATTGCAATAATTTAAAATTCAATTCATTATTTTGTATCACAAAATTCAGTATTAGTACTATAGAGAAGCAAGAAAATAAGATAAGATTATATACAGACTGCTCAGAGGCGTCATGTTTTGGGGGGGGGGGGGGGGGGGAGGGCAGGGGGCTCTGATTGTTCTTACTTATTAGATGAAATATTTCAAAATATATCTACGAGTATATAAACTGCACAAAATTAAACAATTAATTAATTAAATATCTTTTGGCCAAATGAGAACCTATTTGTAATTCAAATTTAAGAAAAAAAAGTTTTCCTCCTCCCCAAGAAAAAGTTGAAATGACGCCACTGAGACTGCTTAATTCTCATAGACAAATTTTTTTTTTCGAATAGCCATTTCTTAATATTTTGCTTTTTTTTGAGATGTACATAAATGCTGTTTACGTTTATATCTTCATAGATTTTGGACTGAAGGTAGAATATTAATCTCGGAAAAAGAAAAATCAATTAAAAGCATTTTATTTTGTCTGAACCTGCTGTTTTCTCAATTCAAGATCATTCACCAAATTTCATGATCTCCTGAGAGTCTCACAAGTAAAGAATCAAGAAATTCGGTTGTGTGAAGTTAGTGAGTTAGAGGCGGAATATGTAAATAGGAACATTCCTAATAAGCATCCTTTGTATTTAAATTTTATATCATTGAAGGAAAGCATTGCTATTGACTTTTTTTATTTAATCTTTGTTAATATATATCAAAAATAAAAATTTTTCTCAATCTTTTGTTATTAAATTTTATTTAAATATTTTAAATCAGTCATATGTATCAGAAAAAATCTAATACAAACAGGGGCTACAAAAACGGAATGGGAGCTGGAGTATAAATGCTCGAAAAAGTTAAATAAAAACGAAAGAGAGTCCGAATATCTCTAAGAGCTCAACTATGTCCAAGTACAGTGAGGGATAATATTAAGTCCTACCCATGCTTTTTCTACTTGTGATTATTTCATTGTTTTTATAAAAGAAAATGAAAATCTTTATTAGAAATTTTCTAGGTTTGAACCATGAAAGATTCCATTAAAGAATATATTATATAATATTTTTTAGAAACAAATAAATAATCACAAGTAGAAAACAGATAGGTGGGACTTAATATTGTCCCTCACTGTACAGTGCTGCCATCCAAGATTTCCAAAAAAAAAAAAAAAAAACGGAAGATTTGGAATGAGAAATTTTCTATATAAAATTCCCCGCGTTAATCAAATGACTACATTTTTTCTATGGGAATTTCATTTTACCTTTTTTTTTGAATGCGAATCTCGTTCGACCTTTTTTTTGAATACGATTTTTTCGCCGAATTTATTATAATATAAATGAATTTTTTATGAAATTTCAAAAAAAAAAAGCATTTAAATAAAAAGCCGAAGAGCAGGAGTAAAGCCGGAGGTTGTCTAAGCCGGATTTTTTCATCATGGTTGGCAGCACTGTCCACGTATGCGGGTATATATCATTCTTTTTCTTTTTTCCCAGTCAATACTTATGAGTTTAGCCGCCTGTCAATTAGAGGTTGAATAGCAGTACTTTTAGTATAACTGAGAAGAGAAGAAAAAGAAATTAACCATGTTTAGAGCCTTATTAGAATTTTTTCATCAGGGATTGGAAAGAGTTCCTCTGGGAGAGAAAATTAAATTTTTTAATAATTAAAAGTCTATATTTAAAAAAAATATTTAGATATCTATACAGTGACTCGAGAGGTAAATACGTAGTAAAAATAAAATTATTATTATAACAGCCTAATGAAAAGGGTTTTTTTTTTTAATTAATATATATGTTTGTTTTAAAAAAATAATAAAAAAATATTTTTTTTTATGTTTTCATTAAAATGCGTTGAGAAAGAGAGAAAGGATGGATGAAGGATGGGAAATGGGCGAGAGAGTGAGGGGGTGGGGGAAGGGTTATACGCGCGCGGAAGGCGACTAGACGGCGACGACCTGTTCTTGTTGCTGTTGTGGCTGAAGCAGCAGTAAGATGAGAACACTCTGCTAGAAATTTTGTTGTCGTTTCCGTTTCTGGTCCATGGCATCGAGGATTGGCTGTCGTTTTGTTTGATAACGACGTCGTAATTCATCAATCTCCCGTTCCATTTCAGCGTCCAAATTGGCCATTCGTTGCTGGAGTTCGTCATAGGTCAGGAACTTGAGCTGTGAAAATAATAAATTAATAAATACAATATTTTTTTTTCAAACGTGTATAATTTTTTTTCTTTATAAGTTCCCAACAGTTTCATCTATTGATATTTTCCCTCAATATATACATATATCGTTCGATCTTTTTTGTAATTTTTCTCCGGATTTGTGATATAAAATGATTTTATTATGAAATTCCAAAAAAAATATCCGGAGATTTGCCCGAGGAGCGCCAAAAGCTTGATGCGCCTGGGGCGGCGGGGGAGGGGGCGAGCGCCCCCCTTCGCCCCCACCTGGATACGCTACTGATATATATATATATTCCCTGCATTTTTTATAGTGTGTTTTACTTTTATTTCTGTTCAACCTGTGGTCAGAATTTTTCAACAATGCATAAAATCTATTATGACACTTTCACAATGACTTTTCCCCAGCTCTGAGGATGGTTCAAACACGGAACCGAAATGCCAGCTGTGTGAATTAACCAAATAAAGAAATAACCTTAGCTGCATTTCTCATTTTTACCCTCTTATTAATGCAAATTTAAAGAATTTATTTATATATTTATTTGGATATTCACACATTTCCGGTGTTTTGATTTTCTTTCATTTTTGTGATTAGATATTTGAATAAAAATGGTAACAATTTGATACAAAAAAAGAGAGAAGAGAAAGATTTGCACAGTAGCAAATAGTAGCATACATGTAAATTAGCCCCTGAGTTTTAAGTATTAATTTCCCAAAAGATAATGTAAAAAAGTAATAAAAGTAAAAACATAACAAGATTGTTCAATAATAATAACTATACCAGGCATGTCGAGACAACGGACGATTTTTTTGAACCCTGTCTTTTGCAATTAACTTAATTTAATATCCAAATATCCGACACGTCTATCCAAAGGATACATATTTTGTGAGTATATTTGTTTTATTGGTGGGCCAAACATTCCCTGGTCCGGGGAATCAAACTCTACCTGGTAGATCTTCAGCCTATCCGGGGGATCAATGTGTTTTTACTTACACACACTTGTTCTAGAGAACATCATTTATTTTGCTCATGTAATTGACTGTCGGTCGGGTGGTCTGGTGAAAGTGGAACACCGATGGACTGAAGATCTCGGGTTTGATTCCCTAAGACGTTTGAACCACCAGTAAAATAAATTTACTAATTAAATATGTTAAGTAGGGTGGCGTTTGTTGAATAATAAAATAAAGAGGTCGCGAAAACTATTTAACACATTTTCGATAACCTCTGGTGGAACCAGCAAGATCCTTCGGAAGTTTTATTGTTAAAAAACTTTTAAAAAAAGACAATAAACCAGAAAAATTACATCTGATCGCATTTCTTCTGAAAATCGCACCAGTTGAGTACCAGGGATGTCTTGGATATACCATGGGGAACATAAACATTTGCACCCTGAGCCATTTGAAAGACGCCTACTGTTAGGCAGCCCAATTGACTCACCACTACATATGCAGTGTCTGTGTGAAT
>JAKCPI010026609.1:0-49731 GCA_023213315.1 Euborellia annulipes | reverse complement strand
ATTTAAATTGATTGGTATCAAATTCAATTGAAATTAAAGAGCTGAAATCATAATTTCTTTAGATTACTAGTTTTTACAACTTTTTGAATTTCTTCTCGGGGGGAGGGGGCGATCGTCCCCACCGCCCCCCCCTTTATCCGCCCCTAATTCAATTTAAAATAAAATATGGTCAGATGACGAAAATAAGAACAAAATATTACTGAAAAAAACTGAAAAAAACTGAAAAAATTTGGGAAAATAAAATAAAACTTTTAATAATTTGAATTCCTAATAAGATCCACTTATAAAAATCAAAAATCAAAAACCTACTCTACAGAGCACACAAGGAAATTTTTTTAGTAGGAGCAGGATGGTAGCCAGGAATCAAATTAGACAAAAATTAAAGCTAATAGATGCTAAGGACTAAATATATCTCGACACAAAAAACCTGGTGTGACAAGCACAGTATACAACATTCTCTTTCCGAAGGGTAAGAGAAAGTTGTGCGCTGTGCGACATTGGCGTAGCCAGAAATTTTTGATGGGGGGGATCAATAAATTTTTTCCAAAATTTAAGATTATTTAAATCATTTTGGTTTTTTTTTTTTAGCTAGAGTAAATTATTATATTTTACTTTCTCTTACCCTATATGAAAAAAAAATTTGTATTAAATATCTAGTCATGGCTTGGGTCCCATGGGGGGTTGAACCCCCCAAACCCCCCCCCCTGGCTACGCCTATGCTGTGCGACCAGAACAAATTTTTTTTATTTCAATCGCCGACGTTTCGGACTTGAAATTTTTTGTCTAGTTTGATTCATGGCTGCCATCCTGCTCATACTATCAATTATATGGCCACTAAAATAAAATTTAAAAGGACGCTTCTCTAGGGTGTAAATAATTGAAAACTGGATTCCAGACCTCAGAAAGTTCTATCGCCCCCTCCCCCCTCTCACTCTTTAAAATTTATTTTCCACTTGGATTTTTTATTTCATATTTTTATATTATAGTGAAAAATTAATTAAAATATTAATACATTTTAAAATTTTTAATTTTTTAAATAAAAATTCCCCTGTGCCCCTCTGCCTCGGCTCCCTTTAATTCTCAATTATCCGGAAATTACCGTATGTAAAAAAAAATTTCCTGAATAAATGGAATTGTTACTTAATAAATTACCTATTAACGTTTATAATTTTTTTTTTTTTTTTTAATTAAAATGTAATAAAGAAAGAGAAAAAATGTTTTCGAACGTTTCTCTCGAATTTTAATTAATAATCATGATAAAAAAAAAAAGATTCCTCTCTCTCACTCACTAAATGAATTAATTATTTAGATATATTTAAATTAAAAACTGAAAACCGCAAAGCACAGTAAAACGTTATTGTTTTAAAATATCTTTGTTGAATGTTTAAAAATGATCCAATTTGGCAACATCACATAATTAAATTAAAACAATACGAGATTGTAAAGGATTAATTAAAGAAATCCCTCCTTGCTACATTGATTTTTTTTTTTATTTCTATTAAAATGAATTTTAAAATAAATTTTTCCCTTTTTGTTGTTCTTTCATTGCAA
The DNA here is from genome assembly GCA_023213315.1 of Euborellia annulipes. Taxonomy (NCBI): domain Eukaryota; kingdom Metazoa; phylum Arthropoda; class Insecta; order Dermaptera; family Anisolabididae; genus Euborellia; species Euborellia annulipes. The sequence continues at coordinate 48,180 of JAKCPI010026609.1, read as the reverse complement.
ATATTATATGAACTTCAATCTTTAGGTAAACGAGAATTAAATTCCTCGCAGGCTCGATTTTAATTGCATATTATTACGGACAGATTGCTATTAATTTGCTGATCCTTCGGACCGGAATGAACAGGAGGCGTAAATTAACCAATAGCAACCTGAAGCCCGAAATCTCAAGTTCTCTCGAATGAATAAATAAATAAATAAAGCTAATTGTTTAGAAAATTAATAACCACCAAGTGAATAATAATTTTTTTTTAATTTAAATATTTTTTCGCCTTCGTTCATTTAATTAATATTTTGTTATTACCATTCTATTATATAAATCGGTAATAATGTATAATTAACAATTTCATTATCTAATGTTAAAGAGGAGATGCTTAAACCAGGTATGTCCAAACAGCGAGACTAATGCGGTTCAATTTTCGGTGGGCCCTCGGGGCTTGGTGTAGAGGTTAGCGTGCTAACCTCATATACCAAACGTCGCGGGTTCGGACCCCAGGCAGTCCGATTATTTTATTTAAGCCATTTGGATACCAAATGGCTTAAATAAGAATGCCTGGACCCCAATAATAGATAAATTCGGAGTTGGGAAGAATAAAACCAGCGTTGTCGAACACCTTTACACTTTTATTCAGGCAGACGTTTCGGTAACCATAACGGTTGCCATCTTCAGTGCCAATGAAAGCTACAATTAAAATTTTTTATGATGAGCGAAAATTTTAATTGTAGCTTTCATTGGCACTGAAGATGGCAACCGTTATGGTTACCGAAACGTCTGCCTGAATAAAAGTGTAAAGGTGTTCGACAACCCTGGTTTTATTCTTCCCAACTCCAATCTCACATATCCAGCATACAACTTAATTTAAATAGATAAATTCTTAAATAACGGTTATCGTCAAAGTCTTGTATGCCCTAAGTTGCAGAAAAGACTATGTGAATGTGTGTATGAATGTGAGTGTGAATGAGAAAAAAAAAACAAAACATTTCGGTGGTCATTAGGTCTATAGATTTAAGGCTACGCGGATAATTATTTTTATTTATTAAAAAAAATAAATAAATAAATATATAGTTCATTTATTTATTGTAAATAAATAACTAGGTAGCTACTACGTATAAATGTATGTATTGCCTATAAAAGATTAGCGGCGTATACAGTTTTTAAAAGTGAAACTTTTATTCTATAGCCTCAAATTTTTTTGCCCATATATTGCATGTCGCATTACAAGCCGTGACGTCATCGACTCGGGTTCGGATCCCATGCAGCCCGATGAATTTATTTAAGCCATTTCGATACCAAATAAATAAATATATCTTTAAGAAGAATTGAGCTCAGTGAGCTCTGCCTTTCCTATAAAACTATTTTTATTTAACTTATAAATAATCACAAAAAGAAATCTCTGAAGGTGACTTTAAAAAATACCTAAATATTACCTGTTTAAATCATCGAAAAAATACAGTGACTAAATTTTTCTTTCGCCAATTATCTCCAAATATAATAAGAATGATGGTCTATTGAATTCATCGGTTTTTATCAAATATTTGTGGATAGAACTATTTATTGGCCTTAATAAATAAATAAATAGAAATAAAAATTTGGATATATTCAATACTTACAAAAGAAGCAAGATTTGAGAGGGAAATATGGGAGAGTAGCATCAAGATCACATCGTGATGATGTGCAAGGTAGGCCAGCTCAAGGCAGAGTGATCTCCAGACGGCGGGGTTGAGTCAACCAAAAACCTGTCACAACAAGAATAAGAAAATTAAAAATCAATTGAAATAAAATAGATTATAATTAATTTAGGCAAGACAAAAAGAGATGAAATTTTTATAATAATTAAATGAGAATAACATTTTTTAACCATCAAATTAAATTCTTTTCATTTGATAGCAATTAAACTATCGGGTTTGTTTTTCAGAGTTCAGACCGTTCTTGATTATAAGTTAGAGTGTCTAAGGATAAAAAAAAATTTAATAGGCGATTTCATAATGGAAGCATACTAGGTATTAATAAAATGAAAAAATTTCATTTCTACGCTATAATATTTTTATACATAATATTGTATTAATTAAAATAAAATATTTCGTACACCATCTGTTACTTGTTGTATACAAATATGTGTAAGCGTTTGCATATAGTAACCCTGGTGTATTTGTATTTTTCGAATGGGTTGGAGGGTGGCAACATCTATAAGGGCAAGCAGCTGCAAATGGCGCCAGGCAAAGGGTCTTCACCGTTTAATAAACCATCGTTCCCGGTGTATATATATTTATATAAACCTATATATACGTATAAGCATGAGAGTGAAATAAGCGTTGGTGTCTGCGTGATTAAGCCCGAGGCCCCCGGTCGGTGGTGGAGCCCCCCCCCCCCCCTTATAATCCTCACGTCATTTCCGTCGAGGTTAAAATGAAAACATATAGAGAAGGGGTGTTCTGACTCCCGGAGGCTGTTTTCTTCTGGTAAAGAATGCCCCACCCTCTTCCTTACGCATCATAACCCTCCCCCTTGCCCCGACCACCGATGTTTGTTCCATCTTTGCGTGGGTTTGTTCAAAAAATTTCAAAACTCAAACAGAAGCTTGCAAAATTAATATTAGAATTGAATATTTTTTTTTTTTATTTTAAATTAAAAATTCAAAGATAGATTTTGAATTATCGAAAAATACGAATTATCGAGAGTCGACTGTGATTAATAAAATAATAATTCAAACTATTTTTCTTTATAAATAAAATATAGTATTTCTATATACTTGGATAATTGACACTACTTGGAGTTAATTAAAATACCTCAAAGTGAAGTCTAATAAATTTCTTCTCAAGTGCCCCCCCCCCCCCAACAAATAAATTACTTTTTAAAAGAAACTAATAAAGAACAAAAGATCTTAGAAGAAAATATCCTGTTCGAGTTTCTTGCCTCTAGCTTTGACCTGGGGATAATATCCAATTCTCTCTCTTGGGTAATGGTTAGATACTCTCAAGGATGTTCCGCCATTCTATTAAATTTCTTTTCCTTTTAAGTGATAACAAATGATTTTCAAAGTTTTAAAAGAAAATCTATCTTCATTTTTTATTGTAAGCAAGGGCGGATACAAGAAGAAGGGGTTAAAGGGGGTAATTACCCCCCCCGAAAAACTCCTCTGGATCCGCTCTTGATTGTAAGTTAGAGTGTCTAAGGTTAAAAAAAAATTTTAATAGGCTTCATTCTAAATTAATTTCTAGTGATTTTATAATGGACAAAGCTGTATACAATTCTGAAGAAAAAAAGGAAGAAATTTTACAGTCATTTGCACGGAAATCGCTAGTAAGCTTAATCAAGAGGCTCCGACAATGTAGAGCACAAAACTTTAGCTGTTGGAGGTGATTTCCTCAAAGCGAAAGAAAAGACTGCCTGGGGTCCGAACCCGCGACTTTTGGTATACGAGGTTAGCACGCTAACCTCTACACCAAACCCCGAGGGCATCCCTTGGATTTCGAATTATTGAAAGTCGACTGTATATTACAATTCAAGGAATAATATATTTAAGGTGCGAGTCTCGAAAACTTGTTAGGACACGATTGACTACCGAGTTATTGTAGGCGGCAAGAGATGGCGTTAGTTTTCCCCATAGGAATACAAGGGATTTATTCCATTTCATTTGAAAGTTTCCAGCTAATTAATTAAGGGAAAAAATTAATTTTACTAATTTAATTAGCCTATCTATAAGTTATAGAGCGAATTTAAAAAAAAAAATCTTTTATTTAATGCGATTAATCTAAAAAAAAATTTTATTTTTTCGAAAATCAAAAAAAGGGCTTCTATAAGTTGTAGATATTTTAAATAGCTTTAATTTTAAAAAAATTTGAGGTCGATAGCTTCAAAATTGTGGCCGCTGAAAATTCCCAAAATTAGCACCCCGAGACGCGCACCTTAATTATCAAGTATAAAAATATCTAATTAGGATATAAGTATTTCAAAAATATATTTAGCACAATCTCCGTTTAAATTTATTCTTTTAATCAAAAATAAAATTAACTATTCAATAGCTAAAGTTGATGACCGTTTGTAAGCTCGTTGCATGGCGTAGTTAGATTTTAAGTCATCCAGGGTGGAACAAGAAAATTTTTTTATTTCTCTCCTTCCCTTTCCTTTATCTCACCGGTCATCCCTAACAAAAACCTCAAAAAACGTTTCACTCGCACTCTATTTTCCATTTTTCTTTTTTTCTTTTTAATTAAAATGAGTAAATTCCATTCTTGTTTCATTACTTCTTATTAAATAATTCATCATTCTAATATTTATATTTACTGAAATTCTATTTGAAAAACACGGTCATGAGAAACCAGACCACACTTCGACACTACATAATACTTCTTTATTCTTCACTGATTTGGGTCCGGCAATAAATCTTCTACTTCTAGAATATCCCATTTTTCAAGCTTCTTTATAATAGGTGAGTTTTTACCTGGCAAAGCATCCGCCTATTTTCGAAGAAAGGACTTAACCGACCACAAACAACAGCGAGTGCATCACAAGGGCTTAACAATTTCTTTACTTTGAATAAATATATTTTGATACAGTATAATTCAAAAGAATATAAATAGACGAGTTATTTTTTTTTATATATTTAAGATACATTAAAAAATATAAATTTATTTTTTCTTTTCTAATCGACCATCTTTATCTTATTAAATTAATTTTGAAATAATATTTTAAATTAAATAATAAATATAATAAAATAAATATATGATTGAGTTATTGTTTGTATGCCTATATTGACAACCCGCAAGCTCTGAGGATGGTCTTGACCAAGACCAAAACGTCAGCCTAGTGGGTCAATAAATGAAATAATTTTAGCTGCTATTCTTTCATTTACCTATAAAATATACACTGGAATTTCATAAAATGAAAGCTATTTGATTGAATTTATAAAACATAAAAAAGAACCAAGAAATTCATACTGATTCAAAAATCAAGCTTGAAGGGTGATATAAAATGCTTACAGTTGGAAAGGGGTCCGCGAGAAAAAAAAGTTCAATAAGAGGTCCGGAAACTACATAATTTTAAGAACCTATGACCGTTCAGGGCAATCTCTAGTCATTCCTCTAAAATAGTTTTGAAAAATAAATAATGAAATTAAATTTTGTACTAGAAAAGTACATTAGCCTATAATTAATTTGTTGTTCCTCTCATTACATTGAGTTCAGTATGTTTAAAAGGCAGATAGATCAGATAATGATTTGAAATAAATTTTTAAAGATATTTTTACTTTTTTATACTTCAAAATAGATAATTTTTTTTTTTTTTTTTAATTAAGAATTAAGAAATTTTATATAAATAGGTACTAACTGGAGGCGATTAGCCGGGGGCGGGGATAAAGCAGTAAAGCTTATAATCCTGAGTTGAATACAACTCGAGTTCAAATCCATCTCATGGCAAAAAATTATCCAACTTTATTGAAAGGCCAGCCTCCTCCTGAGCAAGGAAACGGGATTTCACCTCAGTATTATCCCCATGAATGATACTTCTCAGTGACAGGTCTGACACTAATGAGTGAAGAGAGAGAAATACTAAGAAATAAAGAGGAATATTGATTTCGATTAAAATAAAAAATATCTATATTTTAAAAATAATTATTTCCTGCTTTGTTCATTTGTCGCTGATATGATTTTTTTTCTCATATATGTCAAGCAAATAATTTGGGTTATAACAGTAACGATGTAGAAATTATTAGAAGGCGTAGGCGAAAAATAAGAGAGAAAGAAAATATCAAAAAATAAAAGAGGACAAATAAAATATCGAAAAATAAAACCACTTCGTTTTCTTGCGATTTTGAGATCACATTTAATTGTAAGGTGTCTTCAAATAGAGGATATTGTAAACAAGACATACGGTAAAGTTTGGCTGTTTTAAGAATTTGGAGAGAGAAACATTAAATTAAATTATTTTCATAGAATGAAATTCGGCAGTAAAAGTGAATCTCTCATTTAAAAGTTAACATTATATGGGGATGAGGAGGGGCCAAGCCCCCCATCCCCTCCGAAATCATACAAGTGGAAAGAATAAAAATGACAAAATTTGTAAAATATCGAGTAGATACATAAAATTTAAAATTTTCCAGGGGCGACTCCCAGACCCCCATTCCCGTTGGTGGCTATACCATACACCCCAAACCATCCGTAATACCCCCAAAAATAAATTTCTAGATACGCCACTGCATAGACCACTAACAGTGAGTCCGATTTGACGCTTTTGAATATGTGACCGTCCACATTAAAAGGTACCAAATTTTCATCGGGGTCAACATAGACTTTTTATGATTTCAGTAGCCTACAGAACACATCCTGCTGAGAAAGCCGGTATTTTTATAATTTTTGTAACATTTTTTGTTTGGAAGATATGAATTTTTATTTTCTCTTACCTCTATATATGTTAAAAGAAAGAAAGTATTGGTTTCATGTCAAAAATTAGATGTCGAGATTTTGATGGATATATACGTGTGTTTGAGGTCTCTTGAGTCCAAAAAAGTGGTTTTCGCGACATGGTCTGTGTGTGGGTGTGTGTTCAATTTTAAGCATGAAGGAATTGAGCTAGGATGTTGAAATTTTATATTTTAGTTAGACACCCCCCTGGAGCGTGAAAATAAGCTTTTGAACAAAATCGACCAAAAAGTACTAGTACTTTACTGAAGTAGTTTTTCCGTTTTTTTTCAATTTTCTCAAAATTCGCTCAAACGATTTTTTTTTTTAATTCATAAATCCACTATTTTTTAGATGCGATGCTCTTTAAAATGTATAGAGGTTGTGCTTATATGTGGGGTTTCACAACCTCAGTTTAAAATCTTTCACCTAAAACCTACACCGCAATCTCTAAACTTAATTAAAATGTATATTCTCATTTTTCCATTGAAAGGAGAAATGGTTGCCATCGTAACAAAATATAAATATTTTCCCATACTTATAAATTTTACATCTTGAATTCTAATATATCGGCGGAAACTAAACATATGTCGACACAAAAAGTTTGGTGTGACAAGAACAGAACACAACTTTCGAAGGTGCTGTGCGACAGTCACACCAGATTTTTAAAATTTTCGTTATGAAAAACCTAGTTTTGAGAAAAATTAGTTCAAAGTTTGTTTAGTCTCTTTTCTCTTACCTCACCTTTGTCTTGTTTTTTCAATTTTTTTATATAAAATACATCGATTCTGTTGAATCGAATATTTCATCATCTAAGATGAACTAGAGAATCGAATTCAGTAATAAAAAAAAAACTTTTTTTCGATTTTTTTTAGTAAATCGGCTCTCCTGGAAATTTAGCCCAGTGAAGATTTGGTACCTTTTCAAGTGGACGGTCACATTTTAATATCGCATTCAATAGCTAGTTCAAAAATTTTAAATAATTCTTATCAATTATAGAGAAGTTATTTTTCTTCTTTTTTATTTGCCTTCTCATATTGTCTTTTGTTGTTGTTGTTGTAATTTTGGAAAGGTTACTTCCTCTTGCCTGGAAGTAATTACGTCCTGTAATCTCTAGTTGGTACATACATCTTGCATTTTCGATGGTTCTAAATAATTCTCTCTCCCAAGGCGATGATCCTCTTCTTGACTGCTCTGGTGTGAACCATTTTCCAAACTACCTGTTTATGATTAATAATCGATGGCTTTTTGACTTAAATTCACTGGACAGAGAAAAGGAAATCAGATTTGCTTTTAAGGCCTTGCCCTCACTTCTCTTTGGCTCCGAGGCATTTCTAAATATTTAATTATAAATTCTAAATAAATCATCGACCAACAATTTGTGAAGGTAAATATTTAATAATTCAAGGGATACACAAATTCAACAGAAGCCCTCCCAGGTTTTTTTATATAAAAATTTCAACAATTTATTTGACATTTTTTAGAAAAGTAAAATTAAATATTAATGAGGGCAAATTATACAAAATAAATATATTTATAAGATCAATATTTATCTTTGTACTTATATACTGTATAATGTAATAATGTTAATGGATGATTAGGCTAGAGATCCTAGGTTTAACTCCCTAAATCCCGAGCTTTATTTCAGCAATTTTAATAATTTTCATTCGTAAAATATTTTATTTTGTTTTCGAAAATATTCTCACAAAAAATAAGTGATGGCCACGTCATTTCATGAGAAAGTTAATGGGACTAAGCTTACTGAAAAAAAAAAATTTTTTGTACAATTTTTTTTTATTAAATATTATTATTACAATTTGCAATTACCGAAACGTGCATTTATCATTATTGAAAATTAGGCAACTTGATTCAATTTGCGGTTTAAAGAAATTGATATTTTTTGCCTGAGCAAAAATAATTAACGAAAGATTTTCTTTTTTTTTAGAAATGTGGAACATATTGTTAAAAAACAAATAGAAATTATTGGTTCTATTTAAAAAAAAAAATTTTGTTTCTATAAAATAGACAAGTGTTGCATTCTTCATGTTGAAACTCAGATCATTTCAAAAAGGGTACAGTCTACAGATACCTTAACTTGGGACATATACCTAAATTGGGACAAACGGAAAATTTTTGTTATGATGGATTCGCAGCCCTGGCAATGAAGCTATTTTATCGGCCACCCCTGCGATTTCATTGTTATGAGTAGAAGTTTGGAGTGATTGAAGTTTGTAGTGTCTTTCCCCAAATCTTCAAGGTGTTTTTAATAAAAAATTTATAAAACTTTAACGAAAAAAGAGATTTTTTTCTGATATATACTGTAACATTATCTGTTCCTCTTAATTTATACAGTTGTATAGTCCAATTTCCCTGTCATTAGCTCAATTGACAAGTTACTCAATAGGTCCAGTTCGAATTCTCCCACATTTTCATTCCAATGTTTTTTTATGTTTATTTTAGTAAATGCTGCAGTTTTCAGTATTTTGACTATTTATTGTGAATCTAATCCACTCAAACAATTTTACTATATTTTTAAGAAACATTTTTGATGTTTGATAAATAAAGTTTTAACATGCCCCAATATGGAAAATCAACGATGTCCCAAGTTAGGAATATCAGAGCCTAATTTGGGACAATCAAACTTTATTTATTTTTTGTTTCTTTAATTGAATCGTTTATTTCAGAAAGCACCTAAGTGCGCTTTTTTCAACTTTCGGAAAACTAAAGAAAACTGCTTTGCAGCTTAAGTATAGGTCTAGTCTCCTTCAAATATTTTTTTACCAAATCAAAAACATGCTATTGGGATAATCTAAAAGATGTATTTGCCTTTAAATTGTACAGTAGCACCAAAAACACATGATTTGAAATTTTGTCGCTTAGGTGGTTTCTGAAATAAACGATTCAATTATGAAATAATCACATCATGGATTTTTAAAACTACAAACGTCAAGAAAAATGATTTTATAAAAATAAATAAAATCTTTTAAGTTTGCTGGTGGTACCATGCTGAACATCAAAACTGTCCCAAGTTAGCGTATCTGACTGTAGATATTTTTTTTTTTTTCATTGAAATCACAATTATTTTCATTACTACTCTAACTTATCTTTCAAATATAGGTAAAAAGAATGTAAAAATAATAAAAAATTATCAATGTATTATTTTAACCGTCTATAAAAGAGAATTTAATCTCAAAGCTAAATATTTGTTTAAAACAAAATATTTCACATGGATTTTTTTTTATTAAAGATGATAATAATATTCTTTTATTCACTGAGATTCACAATGAAATGAAAATGGAATTTTTTCTTTCTTTTCAAATAAGAGGAAATTTTAATCATTTTGAGAGCCGAGAGAAAGAGAGAGAGAGAGAGGGAATCCAGCACCCTTCTTTCGAAAACGAGGGTCTTTGGGGGCCCACATGTTCCAATCGGAATGTGGCCCTTTCAAAGGCGGATGTGTGTTTTTTGGCAGTGGTCCTTTGGCGGTCAGCGGAGTCTGGGATTCAGATAAAAAGGAGCATTGTCTCAGCATCAAGAGAGAGTGGGGGCAGCCTCGCTTTTGTGCCTTCTGATATTGAAATGCTCCAGACAGCCTCCCGGGGGCTTCCACGTAAGAGAGAGAACAAACATGTCTTCTTCCATGTCTTTCAAACCCTTCCCCTAAATTATCCTAATTGATTTTTCCTTCCTGCCAAACTTGAACTCGAATGGCTTTTCAATTATTTCGATATCCCTATCCCCTCCAAGTCAAGTTTCCATTTAAAATATTTAAAATGGAATAAAATCTACTACTGTGATTAACATCAATTCCCTCTTGTTATTAAATATTCCACATTCATTTATTATTTATATAACAGCTAAATATATATTATCAAGTACAAAATTAACTGTACAGTCATCTTTCGTTCTATGAAGTTCTCCAACAACTGAAAGGCTTAGGGCTGATCCCTCTTGTTTAAGTATAAAGGGTTCTTATTCTATAACAATAGTTTAACAAAGGGATGAGCAGAATGAGGTCTTTTGTTAGAAAATTTAAATATTTAAGCTGAATGGGTATTCTAGTAAATTTTCTGCTTTCTATTATATATTTCTAATAAAAATAAAGAGATTTTATAATAATAAAACATTAATAATCATATTCGGTTGTGATGTGTGATAGATTCAGATGAATGAACTTAGGATTTTATCTAAATTAATAAATTTAACGACCCACGGTGGCTAGGCCCAACAAACACAATACAAATTTAAATACAATAACAACAAATAAAACAAAACAAAAGGAAAAAAATAGAAATGTATGTACATAAAATCATTTTATTTCAAAATATTAGAAAATAATTTCGTCAGGTAATTGATCGATTATTTATTATAAAGAGTTTATTAAATTTTCTAAATAAATAATGCGATCTAGTCCATTTAGTATGCAACCTTTTTTTCACTTCCGATGATGACACATATGGTGTCGAAATACGTACAAAGTGTTAATGTTAAATAAATAAATCATTGAAACAAAAAACCTTGTGTATCATACTTGAATTTAATTCTCCTGTTAAAATATATAATTTCATTTCTCTTTGCCTTATTCTATTAAAGATTCCACCAAAAGAATGAAATAAGGCAGTGGGTAAATTTATTAATATGGTACCCACCCTCGTTACTAAAAGATTTTTTACAAAATTACTGCACCGTCCCATTCATACGCCCTGCTTCTTCAGCAAAAACTTAGAAATGAGGTGAAATAGAGTATACATTGTAAAAGGAATAAAGATATTGCCGATTTTCATTTTTGTCATCAACCTACTCACCAACCAACTGTAAGCTCGTGAGTGGGATTTTTAATTTAAAAGAGAAAAATTGACTATAAATCCTCGCGAAATCCTCTATAATCGATCACAAATTTAAAAAACTCCTTTGGATTGTTGATTTTGTCTCATCTGATATTACTTTGAGAGCAATACATTTAAATATAAATAAGTTACAATCAAGAAAGAATTTTTTTTTTTAATTTTGAATAAAAAAAAAAAAACTCGCTGTGAGAGATAAATTCAAGATAAATCCTATGGAAAACAGATTGAGAAGTTCGAAGAGAAAATTTAATTCTCTACAAAAAATCCATGTAGAGCTATCTCTTTTTTTTTTAAATCAAAGATGACTATTTTAATTCTTAAATAAAGTAAGAAATTTGTTTTCTTATTCTATTCATTTTATCAAACATTATAACCCTAAAACGATAAGCTTTAATCAACGATCAACCCTCAAGTTAAAGGCATAAAATAATAATTATTATAATCCTACGTTAAAATTAAACTGAATAATAAAATAATATTAAGGGGGTTATTACATTTTTATTCTTTGTAATAAAATGGGGACCATATTTTCTGATTGGGACGTTTTGTTTTGTTAGAGGAATGGAGGAGATATTACAGAGGTTGCTAAACTGAAGGGCATATAAACGATAGATTGATAAGATTCAACAAAGCGGAGGGTCCTTCTTAACATTTATAAAAAAATCTGGTGTGACTGGTCGCACAGCACACAACTTTCTCCTATCTTTTAAAAAGCATCGAAAAAATAATTAAATATTAATCAAAATCGTTGGAGCGAATTTTGAGAAAATCTAAAAAAAAGCTGAAAGAAGTACATCAGTACATCAGTAACTAGTACTCTTTGGTCGATTTTGATTAAAAGCTTATTTTCAAGCCCTCGGGCGGTGCCTAACTTAAATATAAAATTTCAACCTCCTAGCTCAATTCCTTCATGCTTTAAATTGAATGCATACAGACAGACAGACCATGTCGCGAAAACCACTTTTTTGTATTCAGGGGACTTCAAAACGTGTATATCCATCAAAATCTCGACATCGAATTTTTGTAATGAATTCAATACTTTCTCTCTATAGGTATATACTGTATATTCCATATATACATTCGTAAGAAAGTAAAAATTCATATCTTCCAAATAAAAAATGATAAAAATATTCTAAAAATACCGGCTTCCTCAGCAGAATGTGTTCCTTACAGAAAGCACAAAAACTCACTTTTGACCTCGATGAAGATTAGGTACAGTGAGGGACATTATTAAGTCCCACCCATGCGTTTTCTACTTGTGATTGTTTCATTGTTTTTTAAAAAATATTATATATATTTTTAATGGAAACTTTCATGGTTCAAATCTAGAAAATTTTCAATAAAGATTTTCATTTTCTTTTATAAAAACAATGAAATAATCCCAAGTAGAAAACGCATGGGTGGGACTTAATATTGCCCCTCAGTGTACCTTTTCATGTTGACGGTCACATATATGTATATTAACATATACATATAGGTAAGCGAAAGTAAAAATAAGCAAAGAAGTTGCAAAATCCTCTTGTCCCTTCTTGGATTTAGAAATTTTCAAACCTTAAAGTAAATAAAATAAGTAAAGCGGAAAGTTGTCTGGTATTTTATATTTTTTGATAGTAATATTGAGTCTGAAAAAGCATACTTTGCCTAGAGATAATAAAAAAGCACAGACTTCTTGGTTAGCGTAATCTTGTTAGTTTTATCTTAATCTTTGTGACAGTTCTCTTCAACCAGGGAGCCAAACTAAGGCTTTCAAATTTTTTTTTCAATTTCAAATAAAAAAAAAAAAAACTATTTGATAAAGCAGTGAGATGGTGAAGTTTTAAATGAATCTGATTTTTATCTATATAGAACAGAGACATTTATTTCCCGTCGATAAAACAACATTGGTAACACTAAGCAAATTTAATATATTTGATAAATTTCTATTTGGACTTGTTTGGATCTTTGATCAGAGCTTGTGCGACTCCAATTTCTCTTCTAAAGTAAAAGTTTTTTATATTGTATTTATTTTAGGAATATCCTATAATTATAAGTATTATGATCAGAAAAAAAATCAGTACTTGAGATTTTGGGCAAATTTTTTATTACACCACACCCCCTCCTAGGGAAAAAAACATGCAAACCCCTCCCCCCCCCCCCCGCCTTAACGGAAATACACGTTAAGAAGTCTCATAAGTTATTTTCTAAAGCCTCCTCACTAATTTTTTGAATTTATATATATTCTTAAGAATCGTAAAAAATGGCCAGGAAGAGAGCCTCCACGGATAAATTAAATTTCTTTTTACAAAAGATTTTGGATAATTTTATTGCATCAATTTCAGCTGTATAATGTTTAATAAAGGGTGTCTAGGAGGCATAATCAAATCATTTGTTAATTGTTTATGAATATAATACAATGTAAATATTAAATGAAAATCGAATATTTCGATTTTCGCTTCAAACGTTGAGCCATCATACATTTTCATTTAATATTTGCATTATACGTATTATAAGACTAAACAAATGATTTTCTTCCCTCCCTCCCTCCTAGATATACTCTATTAAACATTTCAAAAACTCTTATACAACTGAAGATGGCGTAAAATTAGTCGAACGTTTTATAAAAATGAGTTTAATTGTTCACTAGATGCTCTGATTTCATCCACTTCTTTGACAAATAAGTACTTCACATCTTTTCATTAACATTCTTGAATTTCTACACGCCACTGATCCCAAGCCCCTATTTCAAAACCCAGGGCCTGTCCTGCAGAACCCCTCACCATTACTAGACGGTTTTGTTTTATATATTAATCTAATCAAATTTAAATTAGTGATGTGAAATTATGAAAATTAAGAATAAGAAAATAATACAAGTCTATATTAATAATGTTTAATCTGTGAAGTGAATTAATTTAGGTTATGAATTTGGATATAAACTTACATTAGATTTTATTTACTCTCCAATTAATTTGAAATTTTATTTTGAATTAACACTTAATAAATAAATGTACAAACATTCAACAAAATTAAAAAAATTTTCGAAAATGAAAAAGAAATAAAACGAGATTGTCACCTCTTGGGAGTCAATAATTGACAAGAGTGAAATTAGCAACGTTAGCCAATTCTATTATTAAGATTTCAATTCAAATTGTTAACTTTAAGATTTTATATTTAAAATATATTTTTTTTTTAGCCCCCGAGTTTGGCGTAGTAGGTAGCATGCCTACCTCCTATACCAAACGTCGCGGGTTCGGACCCAGGCAGTCCGATGATTTTATTTAAGCCATTTGGATACCAGATGGCTTAAATAGAAATGCCTGAACCATAATATATATATTAATTACAACGGTTATCGTCTTAAGTCTTAAATGGCCTAAGTTGCCGAAAAGACTGTGTGAATGTGTGTGTGAGTGTGAGTGTGAATGAGAAAAAAGTGTAAATGTTTAAAAAAAAAAAAAATTATATTTTTTTTCAATTACATGTATAACTAATTGAAAAATTTCCCTAGAGGCCACACATATATAAAAATACTGAAAATACACCTGTATTAAGTTTTTTTCTCAGTGCTTGCTTGATCCGTACAATAAAGCTCCTATCAACACAATGACTACAAATTTAATTATCTATAAGATATAGAGCGGATTTTTTAAAAATTTCTTTTATTTAATGCAATTAATCTAAAAAAAAAATTTATTTTTTTGAAAATCAAAAAAAAGGGCTTCTATAAGTTATAGATATTTTAAATAGCTTTAATTTAAAAAAATTTGAGTTCGATAGCTTCAAAATTGTGGCCGCTGGTATCTCCCAAAATTAGCACCCCGAGACGCGCACCTTAATAGAAGCTAAGTTAACACTAACCTTCTGAATTCAACTACCGGTATCTACTAATATAGAAAAAAAAGCTGAGGGATGAATTTTTTAAAATTTAAAAAGTTTTTTCCGTGTTAATTTTTTAATACTTTAATTCATTTCAGTTTATTTTCCGTTAAAATTTTGTTTGAATAAAAATTAGATATATCTTTTTAAAACATTCTTTTTTTCACTCTCTCTCTCTCTCTCTCTTTTTTTATATAAGCACTATATATGCTAATTTCAAAAAGTATATCCATTAATACTTTTAAAAGCATTTTGATGCCTTTGAACAAAATATACTTCGCTAGTCAATTAACTCTCGATATAAAGAAAAAAATTAAAATTAATAATAGAGTTCTCTTTTCTCTGGGCTTTAGAAATTTAATCTGCTCTTTCTCTCTCTCTCCTACCCCATCCCTTGATAATCCTGCTCTGTGGATTTTTCATTAAATCATTGATGAAAGCGTTTGTTCGTTTTCTTTCTGGCTGGTGTTTTCTTCGAGAACGTTTTTTTTTCTCTCATTTTTTTTTTGTCCCCAAAATCAACAAGCGTTTGGGTCCAAGTCTAACTAACTAACAAGCCTCTTTTTAATTCTCCCTGCATCTTTTCAGCCATATGTAGTTCAATTTTTACTTGCTTCAATCTTCAACTTAAAGTGAGATTGATGGAATTTATTTAATTTGTTCGCACTCGATTGGTTTGAAATTGAATTTTTTTTTTGATCGACAAATTCAATTCAATATCTTCTTAAAAATACATTTATCGAGATTTATCAAATCATTGCTTCTCGCTTCAGCTGAAAATTGTCTTTTGAAGGATATACAGGCAAACCAAACATGAAAATGAAATTTAGATACTTGTACTTTAATTATTTTTAAAAATATTATTACTCTCTCTTACCTAGATATGATATATATATAGGTCTATAGAGGAGAAAGTATTGGTTTCATGTCAAAAATTCGATGTGGAGATTTTGATGGATATACACGTTTTGAGGTCCTCTGAGTCCAAAAATTGGTATTCGCGACATGGTCTGTCTGTGTGTGTGTGTCTGTCTCTGTGTCTTTGTGTCGGTGAACAAAATATCTCAAGAACAAAAGAGCTAGTAGGTTGAAATTTTATATTTAAGTTTGGTACCCCCCTGTGACGTGACACCAAGCTTTGGAACAAAACCGTTCAAAGAGTACTAGTAGTTTATTCATGTACTTTTTCAGTTTTTTTTTTTCGATTTTCTCAAAATTCGCTCCAACGATTTTGATTAAAATTCATAAATCAATTATTTTTTAGACGCTCTTTAAAATTTATATTCTCATTTTTCCCATTGAAATCTTATGAAGACGACTTTACTCTTGTTTTCCATAGAAAAGATAGGAGAAATGGTTGCCATGTTTATAAATTTTACATCTTGAATTCAAATGTACCGTACTGTCGGAAACTATATATGTCGACACAAAAAAATCTGGTGTGACAAGCACAGAACACAACTTTAGATTGCCGAAGGTAAGAGAAAGTTGTGTGCTGTGGGACCAGTCACACCAGATTTCTCTTCCTTTTACCAAAGGAAAATGAAATTTTTTAGAGCAAAATCTCTTCAATGATCGCTTTAATTTTCATTTCAAGAGTGTATAACTTATATATAAATCTTGTCTTTCTTAGTAATTAATTTTGGGGTTGAACAATCACATTTATGTTCAGAGGAAGGAAATTATTATGGACAGAATGTCATCCCGCCAATTCTCTCTCTGGACTTTTGCCTTTAGTTAAAATTTATGAATAAATGGTAAGAGGAAACATCTATTTCAATGAATCTCCATAAATACATAAAGTCCTTGTTATCAATTTTTTATGAGAGATGTGAATCGATGCTCTTTAAAATATTATACTAGCAGTTTGGCACGAGCGACGATATATTACACATTTCAAGATTATTTTTGAGCGTAACCAGGAGCGTATATAAGTGGGGTCCGGGCTTCCCCCCCCCTGAAAAAAAATTCTAAATGCTCTTCTGAGAGTAACAATACTTTTTTCGATAAAATTTATTTGAACGATTTCGAAAGAAGATTAATTTTAAACTGGTAACCGTTGGCTCTAGTTGAAACATTATGCTTTAATAGGAGAATTAAATTCACAAGGTTTTCTGTTTCAATAATATATTAATTTGATATTAACACTTTATATGTATTTCGACACCATATGTGTCATCTTCAGAAGCGAATTACATACTGAATCTTCGAAAGAAGAGTTTAAAATTTTTTTTAATTGTAGATCTGAAGAAAGATTGAAAATATGTATTTAATCGAGAATATATTTTGTAGATATAGTATGAAAAATAAAATATACGTAGAAAAGAAATTACATTATTTAATAATGAATTCAAAATCAAAAAGAGTTTGAATTGATAATAAGGCCTAGATGGTATTAGAATATTTAAATGACTCTAATGAAATTTTAGCATTTGTGGAGTTGAAGAGAGAAGATTGATGAACAAACAGAGCGCTTTGGTTACTGCTAATGTTGCTAGATTTTCATATAACATGAGGAACTCTGTTCATCAGGGATGCAAAACACTGACAACGATGCAGTCGCCCATCGAAATCTTAATTATTTTAAAGTAAATTTTTTGTATTTAGTGCAGCCTTCTCATGTACACAACCAGTAAATTATAAAAGTTGAATCAGAAACGCTTTGATCCCATCTTCAGGTCGATAGAGATAAACAATTTTTCGCTCTAAAGATGAGCTAATTAAATAAACATGAATCAAAATAATTTCCAGAAAGATTTAAGAACTTTATAGGTGAAAACCATGAGCGCAAACCACGGAAGAGTGCGAGTTTTACGCCTATTAAATTTTTCTATTAATGAGTTTAAGTTTTACCTTAAACTTGATATTGAAATTTCGGTAAATATTGAAGAAAATTTTTCGCCCATAAATTTCGATTCCTGAAGGTAAGAAGTGTTTTGACCCCGATTTTTTGGGTCTAAGCCCACATGAAAAGGTACCAAATCTTCATCAGGGTCAAAATTGAGTTTTTATGCTTTCTGTTCAGAACACATCCTGCTGAACAAGAAAATCTTTTTATCATTTTTTGTTTGAGGATATGAATTTTTAAAATTTTGATTATGAAAAACCCAGTTTTGAGAAAAATGACGTAGGCCTACCTAGTAAAAGAGTATTGGAGAGAAGGGAATTTGGGAAGAAAATCACTTCACTTGAGTCGGCTCAAGTGCACAGTACTTGATAACGGCTGCAGAATAATCAGTCAAAATTTATATTTTTAATAAATAATTAATAACAAAATGTGGTCTATAATTAAAAATTCTCCTAATAATTATTCTAGATTCTCAATATCTGATTGTTATATTACTCAATTTTGCTTAACCGGTGGATAATTTGACAAATAACTAACTGATACAAAGTGAAGAAAGCTTACAAAATCGCGTAAAAACCTTACCCAGGTCTCGTAATAGTATACTTTATGATGGTGTAAAGAGCTTGTTCAAAACCCCCTGAAACTGATAGTATCATGCCAATTTATCTAGAGCTAACATCAATAAATCACCATTATAGCTTTATTTTATGGCGAGTATGACAAGAAAAACAAAAGGGGAATGGACAAGATCCTATATTTTTTTTCATAAAACGTGAAGAAGAAATTAAGCAAGCCTTCGATAATCGAAAGTTGTGTTCTGGGCGACCAGTCACACCAGATATTTTTTGTGTTTCCGCCAATATATTAAAATTTAAGATATAAAATTTATAAACATGGAAAAATATTTATATTTTGTTACCATGGCAACCAATTTCTCCTATCTTTCTTATGAAGTACAAGAGTAAAGTGTGCTTCAAAGATGTCAACGGGAAAATTAGAATATACCTTTTAAAGAGCATCTAAAAAATAAATGATTTTTGAATTTTAATCAAAATCGTTAGAGCGAATTTTGAGAAAATCGAAAAAAAAAACTGAAAAAGTATATCAGAAAAGTACTAGTACTTTTTGGCCGATTTTGTTCAAAAGCTTGGAGTCACATGCCAAAGGGGTGTCTAAGTTAAATATAAAATTTCAACCTCCTAGCTCTTTTAATTCTTGAGATATTTTGTTCACAGACAGACATACAGACAGACAGACAGCCCATGTCGCGAAAACCACTTTTTTGGATTCAGGGGGACTCAGAACGTGTATATCCATCAAAATCTCGATATTGAATTTTTGATATGAATCCAATACTTTCTCTCTCTCTATATATATTAACATAACTTATATAGAGGTAAGAGAAAGTAAAAAGAAAATGTAATTTCTCTTTATTATTTCCAAGATTATCATTGGAAACGTGGATCTTATTATTATTTTTTTTTAATGAAATTTTAATGAATCTCTCTCACTCCCTCTCACTTTAGTTGTGAACTTTTGTTAAAACAAATTGAAGTGCGTTGTGTTCGCTTCAGTAGAGGTGAAGTGGAAGTAGAGGGGCACGAAAAGAGAAGAGGTCTCGAGCCTTGGAGAGTTTGTGAGCTCTGGGCGTCTCAGGCCTGGCTGCCTGACCCTAAGAGGATTAATTCCTGACAATTTAGGTGCGCCGCCTCTTCGTCTCCTTTTCTGACATCGCCGCCCCTGACATCTCCCAGGGCTTAAGCCTCTTAGAATTTGTCGACGCCCGAAAATTTCACCGAGACCTCTTTCTTTCTCATCTTTTTCTAATTCAAATAAAAACAAAAATAATCGGATCTATTATTAAACTATTAACCTAATGATGATGTAGCAACTTTTAACAACCTTGCGATGTATAATACCTCTATACAGATTTTTTATGTTGAATATGAATATATATATTCCCTGAGCCTGTAACACCTTAATCAAAGTCTCGAACATGCTTAAATCGCCTTATGATCTTATCTTGGTATTATATAACCGGAGAGAAATTTACCTCTTCGAGAAGTTTGAATAAAAAATCTGGTGTGACTGGGGGCATAGCACATAACTATTTGAATGCACGAATAACAAATATTTCCTTTATAAAAAATAATCTCTTAAAAATAATTATATGTTTACGCTTGTTATTAAATGATAATCGTTATCACTGATTATTTTCATAGGTTTTTTTTTTTTAATCACACCCTCCATAATTTTTTTTTTGCAATTGCATTTATATATCTATCTTGCATTTCCTGTTTTTATCTTATCAAGAATAGTAATTTCTCATGCATATTTTATACTTAAAGGCAGATAGAAATTTCGATCTATTCTTGAAACGTGCTATGTAAATTTGGCATATATCCATAGGCGCCGGAACTGGGGGGGGTGTTGGGAGCAAGGGTACATTGCCCCCCCCCTGGCATCCTACAGGAGGGGGCAAGGGGCAATATGTCTTCTTTTATTTCATTTATTTTTAAAAATAATACATTTTTACTTTTGAAAAATAAAATCTTTTAAATAAAATAAAAATTAAAAGAGGAAGAAATTCATTTTTTTCCAAAATATTTTATATAGACCCTATTGTATTTCTAATTTCTAAAAACATTTTATATGAAATTAAGAGAAGAAAATTAAAAATATTTATTTCCTTCAAATAGTATATATAATTAGATATTACTTCATGTACCCGAAAAAAGATATAAGGGTGTGCCGCCGGGAGTCGAACCACGGATCCACCGATGTGCGCTCAGTGTGCCCTTACCTTTCAAATAGTATAAATATAGCATAAAAACTTTGATAAAATCACTAGCAAATTTTTTTTAAATTTTAATTTTATTAAAATTGTGATTTTATTTAAAATTTTTAAAGCTTTGTTTTTATTTTATACTATTTGAACATATTAAATTATTTTAATTTTCTAAAAAAACAATTTTTGCCCCCCCCCCCCTGATTCAAATTCGTTCCGGCGCCCCTGCTATATATCAAATAATATATGAAGCATCGGGCTTTTGAACTTGAACCATAAATTACTAATGAAAAAAAATTATTTCAAAAATTTTGAGAGGTCCTGAAATGAAATTCAAACTCTAAAAGAGGATGAAAAAAAAATTTTTTTTCATAACTTCGGTCTCTTTAGGGGGGATATTTTATATAATTAGACTATTAATTAAAATAAATAGCCACTTCCCATGAGCGTAACTAGGGAGGGAGGGGGTCCCTCCCCCAAGAAGGCTCCTAAAAAAAATTGAGAAATTATGGGGCCTTCCAGGATCGCTGGTCCTATCGCTGGTCCCATGGCCCCCAGCAAAATTCCCTAGCTACGCCAATGACACTGCCCCAACATAATTACGAAAAAAATTTTTATACTAATCCTCTTTCAATGATTCTTTGTTGTTATACATTTTCTGTGCAATTTTTTTATTGGTTTTGGAAAGAAATATTCGCTTTATAAAATTATTTTTTTGATACGCGTCTAAAAACTATGTATTATTTTTTTTTAGAATAATTAAATCGTTTGTATGATGGTCACATCAATTCTATGAATTTTTATTATCATGTCAACTTCTCAAATGTCGCCAAGCCAAATTCACTCGTTATGCTCAATAAATTTTCACATTTCCTCTCTTCTTGACATTCGAAATTCAGTTCCACTTTAGAAGGTATATTAACGAAGTTTTGTCAATACGTTTCGGCAACCCCCATTCCCCTTCTACAAGCCAGCTCCTAAAGCCCTAAGTAAGCCCTATTGAAACCCGGGGCGATGATTATTACTATATTTTATCCAAAGGAAGTGAGCTCGGAGGGTCGTCGCTTTTTGGAAGCGAGGAGGAGCGGGAGACCCACCGCTATAAATGTAATAATAAGGGTCCCTTCGACCTAAACACACACACATGGACGCACACATTGAGCGAGTAGGACCACACCTTGGAGGCTTTTCACTAGAACAGGCATCACTCGAGCTTTGACAAATGATACGAGACCTGGTTGACTGGCTTTTAGGGTTTTTGGCTTTGTGCCTTGTCCCTTGGGCGTTGCCTTCCAGGGGGTAATTTGCCCTTAAAATTTTTTTTTTTTAATTTTGAAACAACTTACGTTGTGATTTTCTCAAAGAAAGAAATTACCAGCTTACTATATACTGGTACTAAGACAGAGTAAGTACTATTAAGAAATTCTTCCATTTTTACTTTCTCTTACCTCTATATATGTTAATATAAAGTATTGGATTCATGTCAAAAATTCGATGTCGAGATTTTGATGGATCTACACGTTTTGAGGTCCCCTGAATAAAAAAAAGTGGTTTTCGCGACAATTTTATATTTAATTTAGGTACCTCCCTGGGACGTGACTTCTTGTGAACAAAATCAGTCAAAGAGTACTAGTACTTTATTGATGCACTTTTTTCAGCTTTTTTCGATTTTCTCAAAAATGATTTTGATTTAAATTCAAAATTTAATTATTTTTTAGATGCTCTTTCAAATGTATATTCTCATTTTGCCATCTTCTACTTAGGAAAGAGAGGAGAAATGGTTGCCATGGTAACAAAATATATATATTTTCCCCTTTTTTTTTTTTTTTTTTTTTTTAAAACATTCACACTTTTTTCTCATTCACACTCACACTCACACACACATTCACACTGTCTTTTCGGCAGCTCAGGCCATATAAGACATTTACGATAACCGTTATTTATGAATTTATATATATTAGGGTCCAGGCATTTTTATTTAAGCCATCTGGTATCCAGATGGCTTAAATAAAATCATCGGACTGCCTGGGGTCCGAACCCGCGACGTTTAGTATATGAGGTTAGCACGCTAACCTCTACACCAGCCCCGCGGGCTATATTTTTCCCTGTTTATAAATTTTATATCTGCCCTCGGGGCTTGGTGTAGAGGTTAGCGTGCTAACCTCGTATACCAAACGTCGCGGGTTCGGACCCCAGGCAGTCCGATGATTTTATTTAAGCCATTTGGATGCCAAATGGCTTAAATAAAAATGCCTGGATCCCCTATAGATATTTTCAATTACAACAGTTATCGTCAAAAGTCTTATAAGGCCTAAGTTGCCGAGAAGACTGTGTGAATGTGTGTATGAGAAAAAAGTGAGAATGTTTTTAATAAAAAAAAATTTTATATCTTGCAATCTAGTATATCGGCGGAAACTAAATATAGGTCGACACGAAAAATCTGGTGTCACAAGCAGAGAACACAACTTACGATGGTAAGAGAAAGTTGTGTGCAGTGCGACCAGTCACACCAGATTTTTAATATAAAATTTTCATTTAGAGAAAAAAAATTATTAATCTAAAAAATTCTCCAATATTTTTTTTTATTATAAATCTGTACTGACAAAATTCAAAGCAAGTAAATTTTTTCATTAATACAACTTCATAATCAGTCATGCGTAACATTATCCCACCCTTGATAAATTAGAAATTCTATTGTTGATTTTTCCCCTATATAGATTAAACCTCCCTTTCCACTAATATAATGTGACAAGTTGAAAGAAACCTATATTGTATAAACGATTATTTTATCAAATCTAATTTACAAAAACAAAATTCAAAAGCTTTCCTTCGCCCTTTAGAGGTTCCAGTTTCATAACAGCGATATAAATTCATTTTAAATAAATTAGCTATCAATTAAAATAAACAAATCTGGAGAGATAACAGTAATCTTAATATTTATCGTGTATGTTTAGACTGAAAGACAAATAACGAATTAAAATTTTTATTATTTCCAGGGTGTTTTTATGTTGTTGTTTTATGAATTTATTTCTAATGGCGTTTTTCTAGCTCTTTTGTTTTTTAAAAAGGAACACACCCAGATTCTATTCCTTAGCTTAATGCCTTTTTTCCCTCAATTCTTGAGTCGTTTAATTATATACTCATAATTGACTTTTTGCTCCTTTGAATAAGAAAGAGTTGTTGCCTTTTTCCCTCTTTTTTTTCTCTTGTTTATTTCCTTTCAGACCTGAGAAATAAGCGGAGGGCAGTAAAAAAACAGGATCCATAAAAACTTTTTAGATCCTATTTGAGTTGCACCAAAAGACTCAATTCAAATACAATTCTTACAACAACTACTACTATTACATAAACTATATATGCTATGGGTTTATAATATCACAATATAAAAGACTACTGTTTTTTTAAAAGAAAATATTCGTTATTTTCTATAAGAAATTAAAACACATCGGAAAATCTATTCTAATGAAATTAATAAAGTGAGTTTGAATGGAGACATGTGTGTTTATAATATTTAGAGATAAATAAACTAGGGAGAATAGTGGGAAAGTTTTAGAACTTACAAGGGACAAGTGAGTATATCACGGATTCGTTTGAAAAAATTGAGGGTGATACTGAGCCAAAAAATTTTATGTTTCGCGTTTTACTCCATAGAGCCCTATTGGCCAAAAAAAAATAAATAAATACCGAAACAATTTTCCCTTTCAAGTAGTTTCTGTTTGAAACATTACTAACAGTCAGCTGTGGCTGGTGGTAGCGTAGCGACTGGTATATTGGTCCGGTTCAAACGACGGATAAGTAATTTTTTTTTTTTAAATCTTTTTATGTTATTGTAACAAACAATATATTTAAAACTGTTTAATATTTTTTTCATATTTTATTATTTTTTTTTTCATATTTTATTATTTTTTTAGTAATTAAATTTTAAAATTTTTTAAATATCCTTTATAAACTGCGCTAATTGTCGCCTACTTATTTGTTTTGCATGTTTTTATGACTTATATCACCCTACTTCGTGTGGGGTAAGTGTACAAGTAAATTAACAAAGTAAGTTATCTATATTCGATTAATTTCTTTATTAAATATAAGCAAATAAATTTTTTATTAATATCACGTATTTATTTAATTAATGGATTATTTTATGCCTTCTTTATTTCTTCATATATTTAAATACTTAATAAATGATATTTTCTTCATGAATTTAAATTAAATTTTAATTTTAAGGTAATAAATAAACTCGAAAAACAATTTTAACAAAATTTTAAAATTTAATTACTAAAAAAAATAATAAAATATGAAAATATACATTTTAAATATATTGTTTGTTACAATAACATAAAAAGATTAAAAAAAAAAAATTGCTTACTCCGTCGTTTGAACCCGGGACCACGTACTTACCAGTCGCTCGCTACCAGCCTAGCCACAGCTGACTGTTAGTAATGTTTCAAACAGAAACTACTTGAACGCAAAATTGTTTCGTATTTATTTATTTTTTGGCCAATCAGGGCTCTATGGAGTAAAACGCCGAAACACGTGAAAATTTTTTAGCTCAAAGTATCACCTCAATTTTTTCAAACGAATCCGTGATATACTCACCCTCCCCTTTTAGTTGCCTATTTTTTAATTTATTCTTTTTTAATAAAAAAAAATCTGGTTGACTGCAACACACAACTTTCTCTTACCTTCTAATCGAAAGTTGTGTACTGTGCTTCACACCAGATTTTTTGTGTCGACATATATTTAGTTCCCGACAGTACGGAACATATGAATTCAAGATTAAAATTTATAAGTATGGGAAAATATTTATATTTTGTTACCAGGCAACCATTTCTCCTATCTTCCCTATGAAATACAGGAGTAAAGTGGTTCAGAAGATTTCAATCCAAAATGAGAATATACATTTTAAGACATCTAAAAAATAATTGATTTTTGAATTTAAAAAAAAATCTTGGACAAATTTTGAGAAAATCGAAAAAACTGAAAAATACATCAGTAAAGTACTAGTACTCTTTGGCCGATTTTGATTAAAACTTATTTTCCGGTCCCGGGGTGTTTAACTAAATATAAATTTCAACCTCATAGCTCAATTCCTTCATCTTAAAATTAACACACACACACCCACCCCACCCACACACCCACCCACCCACCCAGAGACAGACCATTCCAAAACCACTTTTTGGATTCAGGGGACGTCAAAACGTGAAGATCCATCAAAATCTCGACATCGAATTTTTACATGAAACCAATACTTTCTCTCAAAATACAAATACAAAAGAGAAAGTAAAAAAATTGTTTCATATAAAGTGAAACTGATTAATATCCCTATCTCTCTCAAAGATTTTTTTTAGAAAATACAATATATAATTTTTATAACTAAATGGATAACAATTTAAAATATCTGGAAATTTGCTTACCAGACGAGAGGTACTGGATTTGAAGTTAACTGAAGTGAAGACTAGGTGTTTGCTGTGTCGACATCTCTGCCTTACTGGCTAGAAGCAGGAGTTGAACTCTAGATACCCTGGCCTGTAAACAAGTACCAACAGGTGTAAGAACGCATAGAAAAATATATCTATTGCCTATATATTAGTGAATGGATGGGGATGATGACGTAAGAAAAGATTATGATTCCATTTCCCAATTTTTCCATTTCCCAAAAAAGCAGGTATTTGAAATTTAAGATTATCTCCTATAAATGAAAATAAATTTTTCAACAAAGCAAAGAGCTTGGGGCATCTGTCAACTCTAATTGAATCGATCCCCCTCTTTTTATTAATTAATATGTATGTTTATTACAAAAAAAGTTTTGAAATTTAATCAAATGCAATTTCCAGTCAATTTCCGAAAAATATTAATCAAATTCCTCTTTGGTAATTATTAAATTCTAATTTTAATATTAAATACTATTTTAAATTAATTACTAATATAAATTAAATAAAGTGTATAGCCCTCAGGCTTGGCGTAGGGGCTAGCGTGCTAACCTCGTATACCAAAAGTCGCGGATTCGGACCTCAGGCAGTCCGATGATTTTATTTAAGCCATTTGGATACCAATGTGAATGTGTGTAAGTGTGAGTGTGAATGAGAAAAAGTGTGAGTGTTTTTTTTTTTTATAAAATAAAAAGAAAGCAAATCAGCAGTGGCGTCATTTGGGGGGGGGGGGGGGGCAGGGGGCATCCCCCTCCCAAGGGCTCTGATTTTTATAAAATTTTATATTATTCTAAATAAAATACTCCAAAATACATCTACGAGTATACAAACTGTACAAAATTAAACAATTAATTAAATTAGATGTTTTGGCCAAATTTGAGTACCCATTTGTAAGTAAATTTTAAGAAAAAAAAAATGTTTGCCCCCCCCCCCCAAGAAAAAGTTGAAATGACGCCACTGCAAATCAGTGACCATTGATCAAGGCTTTATCTCTACTCTAAGTAGAGCGAACCCTTCCTGTGTAAACGTGAAGTCCGCCGAAGGGGGACGGCGCGGCTAGTAGCTATTTGAAATAAATTCATTCCCAAACGTTCTATACCCATGTGAAATTATAAATGTTTATAAATATTATATATATTTATAAAATATAACCTTTGACATTTTTTACGCTTAATTGATATTTTCTAAAGAGCGTTTTTTTCTTCTCAATCTTTTGGTATGGTCATCAATCATCTTTATGAGTCACCAGAGAAACTATTTAATATCAAATGACGTAATTCTGATAAATAAATGTCTTGTTTTAGGTTAATAGTATTAAATTCAAATATATTCTATGTCAATTTTTTTTTTTAATATGTCAAACAGTAGTTATTAAAAATTAATAAAAATAAATCAATTAAATATAAACAAATTTTAGTTTATGATTTCTTTTCAAATAAACATTTTTTATCTTAATTTATTTATTTATGAATAATGAACAAAAATATTTTTAAATATAGTAAATCAAAGGTTAATTTGTAATATTCATTTTAACATGAATCATGGGAAACACGAAAAATTATATTTCATTGTATATAATAAAATATTACATACGAGAGTCCCTTTATATTGGGAAATTTGCTGACCCTCATTTAAATATGACTCACTTGTTTAATGCATAATTAATTAAATTGAATTCTATTATATTACCAAAATCAGTGCACGTATTTCAGTATAAAAATTTATTTTTAATGTAATTTTTTTGAATAATCATCATGGGATTTATTATTATTAAATTTTATTTTCATATTATTAATATTATAATTTTATGAATACCTCGTTCATATTTTGACAGCTCAAAGATGTTTGAAAATTTTATATAAAGGAAGTGTTTGATTGTGGGGATTGGAGGGAGGGGAACCACCCACATTGGTTATGTTTTTTTTTTATAAACATACATAAAAACATCATGGCCTCTTGAGCCAGTTAGAGGTCTTGATAAATGTACTAGTGGTACATTTTCCATCATGAGTGGTAATTTTTTTATATTTTAATGACTATAAATGAATTTAAAAAATCTGGTGTGACTGGCGCACAGTACACAACTTTCTCTTAATCTTCGGTGAGAGAAAGTTGTGTACTGTGCTTGTCACACCAGATTTTTTGTGTCGAGATATATTTAGTTTCCCATAGCACCTTAGTTCCAAACTGGTGTTTTAAATGTTGACTGCTCGAAATAAACTCTGGTTATTTTTCAAAATTTTAATCCTATATTTGGATATTTTATGCACAATAGAGAATCCTATATAATTATAAAACTTTTTTTAAATATGTAAAAAGTTCCAAAGGGGAAAAGAATCGAAATTAACATGCTAATCCCCATAGGGATTTAAGATTGGCTCTATGGAAGGAAGAGCCGGAAAATGAATTTGTAAAATCTGAAATACTTCAGTGTGTAATTCAACGAATTTTCACGAAAAATTTTAATGATATAATTTTTAAAGAGCATATAAAAAATAGTTTTTTTTTTAACACTCACACTTTTTCTCATTCACTTGGTATCCAAATGGCTTAAATAATATCATCGGACTGCCTGGGGACCCGCGACTCTTGGTATTCGAGGCTAGCACGCTTCTACACCAAGCCCGAGGGCTAAAAAATAGTTCATTTATGAATTTTAATCAAAATCGTAAAGTGAATTGTAAGAAAATTGAGAAAAACTGAAAAAGTACATCAGTAAAGTACTAGTACTTTTTAGCCGAATTTGTCAATTTTTTTTTTGGCGCTAGCCTTCTATTATAAGAAATTGATTTTTTTTATATTGAGCTATTTTATTTGTAATAAAAATAACAAATTTCTTTTCCCATCTGCCTCATGTGTTTTTTACTTTTTTAAAGATTATTTACGACCAGCAAATTCTGATTTACGTTTTCCGCCACCCTGAGCTGCAATAATTTCACCTCAGGTAAAATTATCGTTTTACTAATTCTGTCAACCTTGTATTTGATCATTTATTTAGGAATTATTATTCAACCGACAATTCGCATGCCTATTTAGTAAAAACATATTGATAAAAAAAATATAAAAATATTCTAAAGCCTTTTTTACTAAAACCAGTCATAAATTTTTTATCTCACAAACAATAATCTAAATTGAGTATGCTAGTTCTATTATATTAGAATCCAAAGGACCAAAGTAATATGGGAAACTGAGTGTTTAAGGGAGAAAATAGCGTTTTGGAGGTTATTAAATGAATGACTAACCTAGATGATTTTGAAGAATTACAGAAGCCAGCATGAAGAAATCACGTCAGAAAAGTACCTCTGATAATGAATCTGGTCCCTAGAAAAAAAAAAAATAAATAAAAAAAGTTTAGATTCACAACTATTATCAATGACAGTTGCGACTTGACATGAATGAAGATAGTTAAGCTTCCATTGTTAAAGACTTAAATTGAATTGTTAACTTCAAACGCATCAGCAATTTATTCATGATTAAAAAAAAAAAAAAATATTATTAATAAAAAATTGCTCTAGCATTTATAATGAGTAAGAAAAATTGTATAATCAATCAATTTTATTAGGTGAAGGGAGGTTTATAGTATTCAGTGACGTATTAACTTTAATAGCAAAAGTAAATAGCAAATGCTACTGGCCTTTGCTTTAAGGGCCTAGTTATATTTTAATTAGGCACCCCCCTGAGGCGTGAAAATATTTTAATCAAAACGGCCAAAGAGTACTAGTACTTTACTGCAGTGGCATATAGGCCTATAGAAATTTTTTCGCGGGGGTGGGGGCTGAATTCAAAAAATTTATTTTAAAGAAACTAATTTTTTCCGCCCTACGAAAAATTTTCGTTTTTGCGGAACCTAAGTTTTCCCGCCTGGCGAAATAATTTTTTTTTTCCTGAACTATATTTTTTCGCACTGCATTTGGATACCAAATGGCTTAAATAAGAATACCTGGACCCCCATATGTATATTAATCAATAACGGATATCGTCAAAGTCTTATATGGCCTTAGTTGCCGAAAAGACTGTGTGAATGTATGTGTGTGAGTGTGAATGAGAAAAAAAAAAGAATTCTA
Organism: Euborellia annulipes; assembly: GCA_023213315.1. Lineage (NCBI taxonomy): Eukaryota > Metazoa > Arthropoda > Insecta > Dermaptera > Anisolabididae > Euborellia > Euborellia annulipes. Next base: position 17,962 of record JAKCPI010026609.1, on the reverse strand, counting down.
ATATATCGGCGGAAAATAAATATATCTCGTCACAAAAAATCTGGTGTGACAAGCACAGAACACAACATTAGATTACCGAAGGTAAGAGAAAGTGGTGTGCTGTGCGACCAGTCACAAGAGGTTTTTTTTAAATATAAGCGGCCTCTTAGCAAGGGCGGATACAAGGGGGAGGGGGGGTAAAGGTGGTAATTACCCCCTCTCCCCCGAAATTTGAAAGAAATACTTTTTTTTTCAAAAAAAATTTATTTTTAATGTAAAATTTTAAAAATGAATACTTAAAAATTTGATTTGTATTTATATTCTTGCAAACAAGTACAGAATGCGCCTTTAAATTATCGAAATTAAGAAAAAAATAGTGTGCTGTGCGACGAGTCACACCAGATTACCCCCCTAGAAACACCTCTGGATCCGCCCTCCCTTGCCTCTTAGCTACAGGCATCACACTATAGGCCAAGGTATTGAAATCTCATCGAAAGTACAAGGGCTCTTCTTTCAAAATCTTGTTTCCCAATCAATTTTTAAAATAATTTATTAATAATTAATATTAATAAATAAAAATCAGAAGTGGAACCACCATTTTGATTGCTGTTAAACCAAAAGCATCACTGTATTTTGAATTGGTGGTACCGAAAAAACAAGCACATGGAATGTCACTCGGATGCCATATTAATAATGAATAAAATATACAGATTGAAAATATAACCAGGAGTCGTAAAATTTGATTATTTTCATGTTTTTACTTTCTCTTACCTCTATATATATGTTAATATATATAGAAAGTATTAGATTCATGTCAAAAATTCGATGTCGAGATTTTGATGGATTTTCACGTTTTGAGGTCCCCTGAGTCCAAAAAAGTGGTTTTCGCGACATGGTCTGTCTCTGTGTGTGTGTCTGTGTTCAATTTTAAGCATGGAGGAATTGAGCTATGAGGCTGAAATTTTATATTTAAGTTTTGTACCCCCTTGGACCGTGAAAATAAGCTTTTAATCAAAATCGCCCAAAGAGTACTAGTACTTTACTGATGTACTTTTTCAGTTTATTTCGATTTTCTCAAAATTCGCCCCAACGATTTTTTTTTAAATTCATAAATCAATTAATTTTTAGATTCTCTTTAAAATGTATATTCTCATTTTGTCATTGAAATCTTTTGAAGACCCCTTTACTCTTGTACTTCATAGAGGAGATAGGAGAAATGGTTGCCTTGGTAACAAAATATAAATATTTTCCCATACTTATAAATTTTACATCTGAATTCAAATGTTCCGTACTGTCGGGAACTAAATATATATCGACACAAAAAATTTGGTGTGACAAGCACAGAACACAACTTTCGATTACCGAAGGTAAGAGAAAGTTGTGTGCTGTGCGCCAGTCACACCAGATTTTTTTTGTGTTAGAAAAAAAAATTCATCCACAGCTTTTTGAATGATAAAACATGCAGTCTCCAACGAAATGCGTTTTATTCTTGGCAAAAAGCGATTAGATCGGTGTCGAGTGTTGGCAAATCGCGCGCATAGAAGCCTCTCGAGTACATGAATGGGTGTCGTTGCCGTGCGGGTGGGTTGCACGTAGTAACGAGTGGTGGGCCCGCCCTCCCCCCAAGCGCGTTGTTTGCGCCGCCAGCGCGCCGCCGCCGATCAATACTTTCGACCGGTTTGGTTTACCGCCCCCCATGCCACCGCCGCCGCCTCCGCCGACGACCTCCGACGACGACGACGACGACGACACTACGACGCCGCTCATCCACCGTATCTAATCTCGCAAACCTTTTTCTCTCTCTGTTTGTGTGTTAGTGTGTGTGTATATGTGTTCGGCCTGTACAATCAATAATGATAAATTATGAAGCGGACAAAACGGGCGCAGTCGAGTGTTTTACGCGATGTTGGCTGTAAAACGCCTGATAGACCATTGGATGCGATTCCCATTCTATATAAGCGCCGGTTTCGGCGGTTAATTCCCAACTCCCAGATCATTATATTTACATCTTAAAATCATTTTCAAACTTTTTGATTTTTTTTTAAATCTATTTTTCTTTCCCCATTACTTACTGACAGGTTATTTTGAATCATGATAATTGTACAAGTTGAAACTTTATTTGATTAAAAAAAAAATCTTTCTAGGCCCATATCCCTATTTTAATAAAATAAATGGGAAGTAATTTTTCTTAAAAATCTTAAAAATGGTCAACAATTTAACCAATATCTGGTCAGCTTGTAATATTATGTGTCCGTCTAATAAACAGTAACACTGCAAAACAATTACTTGGTCAGCAAGAATTCATAATTGATCAGCCGAGAAAAACAAATATTAAAACAATTTAAGGAATTCTCGGCTGGGGATTCGCATATGATTTAAAACAAATCGCAGAGGGCCTAAATTTGCCAAATTCGGTTGGATTAAGTTTTGGTTCTGATTAAAAAAAAAATAAAACAACAAGGGCATTTTCTCGCCTTCGGTTCGGTTATCTTCGGCCCCAAACCGTTCAGTTCGAAAGGATTGGATACTAGCCTTCCTTTGATTTATTAAGTGGTATCCAATAGCTTCGAACTGAATGGTTTTGGACCGTGCTAACCGAACCGAAGGTCGGCACTAGGGAAGTGTCCCGGCCGACAAAAAAAAAAGGGTGTACATTTAATAAAGTATATAATCTCAACTATAATTAGGCTGTTTAAGATTAAAAATATAATCTAGAAAAAAAATCTGGTGGGACTGGCGCACAGCACACAATTTTCTCTTGCCTTCGGTAATCGAAAGTGGTGTTCTGTGCTTGTCACACCAGATGTTTTGTGTCGACACATATTTAGTTTTCCATCGATATATTAGAATTCAAGATATAAAATTTATAAAGATGGGAAAATATTTATATTTTGTTACCATGGCATATCTTTCCTATGAAGTACAAGAGCAAAGTGGTCTTCAGAAAATTTCAACGGAAAATGAGAATATACATTTTAAAGAGCATATAAAAAATAGTTGATTAATGAATTTTAAAAAAATCGTTGCAGCGAATTTAGAGAAAATCGAAAAAACTGAAAAATTACATCAGTAAAGTACTAGTACTCTTTGACTAATTTTGTTCAAAAACTTCCTGTCACGTCCCAGGAGGGTGCCTAACTTAAATATAAAATTTCAACCTCCTAGCTCTTTCCGTTCTTGAAATATTTTGTTCACAGACACACACACAGACCAATTTGCGGGACCCACTTATTTGGATTTAGAGGACCACAAAACGTGTATAACTATCAAAATCTCGACATCGAATTTTTAACATGAATCCAATACTTTCTCTCTCTATATATATTAACATATATAGAGGTAAGAGAAAGTAAAAATACGAAAAGGTATTTCTCTTTCCAAATTTTATTAAACTTGGATCACTCATTGCAGGTTTTATATTAAATAGGTTTTCCAAAAGATTTTAGAGCAGTGAATGATATTAATTCTTGATTGATTTAGAAATGTTTGCTGGCCATAAGTTGCTAACCAATTAGCCATTTTGGCTGGCCGAATACATTTTTCTGTTCACCAAAATACAAATATTTTGCTAATCCGTTAAATAACACCCAAAAATTAGTAGCGAATAATTTTATAAGAGACGAGTGTTATTTAGATTATGAAGCAAGCAAGAGCTTTTTGCCTAGGCTATCAGGGGTATTTCTTAGTCCAAAGATTTTATCTCTTCAATCACAATAGATCTTCTTATTAAACACGGAAATTATTAGATTAAAATCAACTTTTCTTTTCCCTTTCATAAAAAGTGTCTAAAGGAAAAGATAGAATCCAATTTTTGATTGAAAGATATTTTAATTTTTTTTTTTTTTAATATTTAATAGAATAAAAAAAGCAACTCTAGCTAAGCCGACACCTTAGCTTCCCCCACCAAAAGCCGTCTCTTAATCTATCAATCGCAGATAACCGCTTCGAATCAATAATTCGTCCTTTATTAAATTATCCCGGGGTATGGCTTTTTATATGCAAGCCTCCAAACATATGGCAGATAAAGTTGTATTGATCACTAAAAGAAAAATCACCATTCGATTATAAATCAATAGGCCTATTGAATTTACTAATAAACCTTTGACCATTTTCGTTTCAAAAGCGGATTCACTCATCCTAATAAATAGCTTAAACCTAATGTTATTTCTTCTAATGGGATTACCAGAAAAATAAATATTAGTATTGCTCTCTATTTTTCTCTCAAGAGAGATTTTTTTTTTTATATTTTTCTTTTTCTTTTTGGATCGTATTTATGAAATTAAAAAAAAAAATATATGAACGAGACGATTTTCTTATTAAAAACATCAAAAAAACATCAAATATATTGTATTAAATACATTTATTATTTGGACCCTGTTACGCATTAGTGTGTCAAGTGCCATCTACCGGGTTTTGAGAAAATTAACATTAAAGTTTTTTGTTTTCATTGGATTATATATAATTTTTTTTTGTCAATTGTGCAAGTAACATTAAATATAAATTTTTTTAGGACATATTTCATAATAAATACTATTAATTATAGCATTTCAAACAATATTCCGTGCTTAACTCAATTTTTAAATTTTTTTTTGGCGCTTGACACACTAATGCATAACAGGGTCCATTTAATCTTTGAAATATATTTGGATAGGATTAATGCTGCGATATAATCGTTTCAGAGGATGGAACATGTTCCAAGTCTAGAAGCAACTCATAATGTCAAGTTTTCCTTTTAAAACAATTATTATTATTTGAAATTCCTACCGAGACCTCCGTTTATTTACCCGAGGTGCTTCTGTGAATGAAGACACAAATCCCAAACCCAACCGGCCCCTGGCCGTAGCCATCTACCGTGAAGTTACATTATTTCCTGTCTCTAACTCCTCCTCCTGCGTTCGTTTCTAGCTAGTGAACTAATCCTTATTTCTGGATCCACCCGGTTCCTTTTATCCAACCCCTTCTATGCAATGGAGGATGTCCTAGTTTGAGGAGGGACTCCCTCAGCACCGGGGTGTAGCCTACTCCTTTCGAAGAATGCATCACTGAGAGGGAACCTTCTTTACGTCCCTTCACAGCAACTCCCTCTTTTCGTAGAGTTGCCTGGTGAGATCCAATATTCCAATCCAGGGCTTGCTTGAGGATTTGTTTACATTAAATAAATATTTTTAATTAATGAAAAATCCCGCACGCCCAGGATTTGAACAGGGATCTTCTTTGTAGAAGCCTACAACCTAGTCCACTACACCAGCAAGTCCCCTTATACAAACTATATGTTCCAGCAGTACCAGAAAATTTCAAGAGGTAACCATTATTGGAATATCCGGGGGGGGGGGGGGGGAGTGAAGGGGTTTGGAGTCCCCATACGCCCCAGTCCCTGGCTACGGCCCTGGGCACAAGTATATTCACTTCCCTGAAAACATCTAGAAAATCGTTCAAATATTTAATAACAATATAATTTAAATAAATTTATAGTTAAAGAACCGGGTTACCTAGAAATAAAATTAAAATTTTTAACTCTTCATAATTAAAAATGTTTCAATGAAGCCTATATAATATATCATACAATTGTTAAAATTTTGTTAAATAATATGCACAACATGCATTTTGTGAATATTTGGTGTGTATACATTATAATGTTCTCCATCTCAATTGCGACAATTATTTCGTAAGATTGTATAACTACATTGTGTATATTTTTTCTAATACTCTATTAATAAAAAAATATTTGATGGCCATAGGTCCTGAAGATGGGAGCGACGCGCTACCGAAACGTCGATGAAATAATATAAAAGTTTTTATTTATGCTGGCTGCCTTTACTCATTGAGCTCCTTAATCAATTAAAAATGTTTCTAATAAATTAGTGAAAAAATGTCCCTCTATATTTATTATCTTCCTAAAGAGATAATATTAATATTATTTAATTTAAATTAATTATACAAACAGTTCCGGTTCATGATTTTCCCTAAATACATAGATCATGTATAATGTTCATGTGTATAAGCAACTCCTAATAATAGATACTAATCGGATCGGCGTAGAGAGGTTGCGATTAATTATGCCATCAATCATTGGCGAAAGAATCGAATAGCTCGAGGTGTTGGGAAGCAGTTGAAGCAGCCTCAACACCTTAGCGAATCAATCATGCATTGGGGATGATGAACCCAGGCCATGATCATGATTCTCGGGTAGCTAGCAACCACGCCGGTCGATATCCCCTCCTGGACCGCAGCCTCCCTATGCTTTCAGCCCGGCGTCTCGACTGGCTGGTGGCCTGTTGCAAACGTACCCGAGTGCCAAATGTTGCACAACGGAAAGTCAAGGTGAGAACAACAAAAAAAAAAAAAAAACAACAACTAATATATCAAGATTTTCTGGAATTTTTGGTAGACTATTGGTGAAAATGGAGAAGTTAACCTTTGTCATTTATAAATTCTGTATTTGAAATTTAATTATTTTTTATAAACATTTAATAACCTGACGCTCACAATATATTTATCTTGATATTGTGACCATAAATTTGCTAGGATACGAGAGCTTTTCATGTTCAAAGTCAGGCAGTTTTTTTCAAAGAAAAAAAAAAATACTATAGTGTGCTGTGCGACCAGTCACACCAGATTACCCCCCCCCCCCCGAGAAACACCTCTGGATCCGCATATGATCCAGCATAAGTTCTAATCGTAATCAAAATTTAAAATAAAAACAGCATTCATTTATCTTTAAAATTTTCATATTTAACATGTTTTTTCCAAGAATTCTTTTCTTTTTTTCAAAGAAATGATGCTTTGAGAAGAATTGTATAATATTTTTCCAGAAAATATCAATTGCTTAGCTATACAAGTTTTCCAAGTTTGAATACCAGTCTGCAAAGCCGGCCTTCGGCGAGCAATTGCAGTGTTTTAAAGTTTGAAATTTCCCTCTCTGGCTCAGCCCATCTCTGACTCTAGCCAATCAGCGCCGCCCATCTCTGACTCTAGCCAATCAGCAAGAGAGTTGTCACAGCTGACATACTCCGGAAATGAATTCCTAGCGCTTTATAAATGAAAATGATGTTAATAAATCCAAATTCGCAATAAGGACTTAGAAATAAAAGATATAGACCTATATATTATTTAAAATGTATTTAAGGTTTATTTTCGGCATCGGAAGCCATTTATCTCCTATTTATTTCAATTGATAGATAGCCATTTTTGTCATTAATTATAGTAATTTTTAATACAAAAATCTTCCTCGGGCTCGTGCGCACCTTTGCTCCTGGGGGGTTCGGGGGCTGATCTCAAATATTTTTCTGTGAAATTTTTTTTTTCGCAGAACCGAAGTTTTTTTGCCTTGCGGGGAAATTTTTTCCAGTCCGTAAAAATATTTTACCTTTTTTTAGAGACGCTAAATTTTTGCCGCCCCGTGGAACCAAATTTTTCCCCATGTGTCGCCCGCGGAACCAAATTTTTTTCCATGCGCCCCCCGGAATATTTCCTCTTTTGCGGAACCGAAATGATTATACTTTTTCTTTTCTATTTGTAATATATATATTTTGATTTTTTTATCTCCTGGGGGGGGGTTAAAACCCAAACCCCCCCCTGGTTCGCTATGCTCGGGCTTAACATCTAATGATATCCTCAAGCGTTTTTAGAATACCACACATAGTAGGGGTGCCATTGTGATTTTCGTAGCAAAAATTCAGTATATTCACATAGGTATAAATAAATAATTTGTTTTTAAATTTTACATCTTGAATTCTAATATACTGCTGGAAATTAAATAACGATCTACACAAAAAAATCGGATATGACAAGCACAGAGCACAACTTTCAATTACCGACCAGACCAAACCAACCAACATTTAAACTCCCTCCAAAGGTAAAACTCTTCTAAGTTTAAAAGTTTTAGTACTCCAATATACAATAGATTCATGTTTTATAGTTATAAATTAAAGCACGCAATTTGAATAATTAATATAATATATAATAAAAACAATTCATAAATTTGAATAAGTTTATTGAACTAGAAAATTAAATTTTGAGATTAATTTGATGGCATTTATGATAAATTTGATGCCTAATTTCAAATGATATATATTCATTATTTTTAAATAAACGTAATAAAAAAAAAAAAAAAATTTAAACGCTACATGTTAAATTAATTTTCCTCTAAATCTAGATCTGAATGATAACAAAAAACAATAAAATAATTTGCGTAAATCATTTTCTCTTGTGTGTATCGGAATAGAAATTTATTTATTGAAAATTTCACTAAAATTAAAAAATCCGAAACCTTTCAAATAGATTAAAATAATCCACTCTTCAAATGGTCGGAGTGATTCTCGTCTGCTTCTGTTATTTCAATCACTATTACGATGTATAATTTTAGTGACAAGTGGTTAATATACTAAGTTGGCCTAGCGAAGCAAGAAATTTCTTACATTACAAAGATTCGTACAATCAGTATATTAAGGAAAGCATCAACTCTTTGGTATAGTTACTAAAGAAATTGACTTTTATTTTGAAAGATTTTCTCAAAAATAAACAATTCCATAGAGTTTGAGTAATTGCTTAAAAAAAAAAACATCTATTTCAAATCTCGACAACAAATTTTTGACATGATCGCAATACTTTTCCACTATAGCGTCCACATTAGAAGTAGCACATTAGTTTGGCCTATTTTCGTCCAATTAAAAAGTATTGTCACCAAAAATGACTCTTAAATCAAATTTCACACCTCTAGCTCATCGGGAAGTCTTTTGAAAATAGCTTAATTCGCATTAGGTTTCAAATAAAGTACCACACTAGTTTAGCCTATTTTGATAAAAATTTTAATACAATGATGTCACCAAAAAAGACCCTTAAATATCAAATTTCACACCTCTAGCTCATCGGGAAGTGTCTTAAACAAAGACTAAAAATTGGTGACCTTGAAAGAGTAAGTTAAATAAAAGCATTTAAAATCGATATGCCCGTACCGATGCCGACAAGAGGTCCCTTTTCAATTTCCGTATATATAGGTAAGAGTAAGTAAAAATAGTCTTCTAACCTAGAAACATTATATCACCCTACTTGCCGTTCTATAACTCTCAGGAAAATGTTTTTCTTTTATTAAACAATCTATATATGGATTTAATTTTTTAAAGAACCTCAAACTAGAATCTTTAGGGGAAAGAAATATTTATATATGTACTTAATAAAGTTAGGAGTTAAATTTTATTATAATGGAGAAATAAATTAAAATAAATAATTGAATAATTTCTTTTTATATCTTAATTTATACAGTCAATTAAGCCCTTAATGAAAATGAGTCGCACTTTAAGCGTAGATTTATTAATTCGCCAACAAAATAAAAAATTTCTTTTCTTCTTTTCTTTTTTTTAAATCAATTTTTCATTCTTTTTTTGTCTATTTATACTTTTGTGTTTAAATGAAAGGGCGCGGAGTTGATTTAGAAGGTAATTAGATTTGAAAGAAAAAGACGATAAATGCATGTTGTTATAATTAGTGGGATATTAATATTGACCAGGTGTCTTGGGCTGGATGCACTTTGACCTTTACGAGGGGATCAGATCACACCACAGGTAAATAAACAAGGTAGCCGCCCCACCTGGGAGATTATTAAATCTTGCTTAGGAAATTAATATCATGCTTACGATGATATGATATATTTTGTGGGCCCAGTTGACCGATTGAGCCCAAGTTTTGAACAGATAAGTTGTTTATAGTGTGGAGGGAAAGTGGTGTAGGTTTTCCGTGAAACATATTTATAAATAAAATTATTTCGTATATGTGAGGTTTCACTAAGTTGCAAATGAAAGAAATATTGAATTACTAACTCGATATAGGCCTTTTCGGGCTATTAACCCATCTTCAGGAGTACATGTGACTGAGTGAATAAAAGAATAGATGCTTCCAAGCAGGCTTGGGTAGGAGTGTGGGCAACCCCCCTCCATAGGCAACCCTAGTCTCAAGCAAACATTCACAAATTTTCCCAACTCCTCCCCCCACTCCTACCCAAGCCTGCTTGGTAGCATCTATTCTTTTATTCACTCAGTCACATGTACTCCTGAAGATGGGTTAATAGCCCGAAATATATCGAGTTAGAAATTCAAAATTTCTTTCATTTACAACTTAGTGAAACCTCACATATACTAAATAATTTTATTAATAAGTTGTTTGTTGATCGAAAAAAAAAAAAAATACTGAGGTGGGATCTAAACTTTTCCAAAGCTTAAAAATTAAAGCAGATGGAGGTCGCCCCTTTTTTTATTTAATTATATGTGAAATAAAAAAAATGATCCTTCAATTTTTTTTTTTTTTACCTCTGATAAAAATTTGATCTCATTTAATGAATTCTTAGAGTCTGAGGCATTTTGTCACTCCAATAATTTTCTCTACTTCATCACGCGACAAAAAAAAAAAAAAAAAAAAAAAAAAAAAAAAAAAAAACAACTTTAACCTGCTGCCATATTAAATTTTTTTTCTCTCAATTTTCTCTCGACATAATAATTTTATAATAAAACTGTTGGCGGATTTCTTAACCCGACGTCTATTCACCTTCTCTCTCGCTCTCTTCTCTTATATTCGTATATGAATCTATTATAAAGCTCAAAAGCAACATTTAATTTACTTTGTTTATTATACAAACAACACATGAAATTGGATTAAATTTTGTTCATTCTATATTAAATGAATATGAATAATCAAATTTTTTTTTCTATAAATGAATGAATAATTTAATGAATATTGAAGTTTAAAAATTCATAAATCAATATTATAATGCTAAATATATAATAGAATCAAATTATAACACTTTTATACTCAATATAGGATATGGCAAAAATCCGTCGGAAGGTAGGCAACCCAAATAGCAAACAATGAAATGGATTTTTCAATTGTTATCTACTGCCTATATAACAATCACGTTTATAGCAAAGAAGTCAGGGTGTATTTGCAATTCTCCTAATACATACCTTTTGAAATAAATATTTAGTAATGCATTGTAAAATAAGAATTTATGAGCCGAGAAATAATAAAATTCATTAAAAGACAGCCTAAAGGAATTTTAAAATATGTAAATTTGTATTGTTCAGTAGTCCCAAAGTTCAATAAAGTGAGCCAAATTTTATCCAGAGGGAATGTGAAATCCTCTGTTATTATTTCACATATAATAATTTTAGTAAATAGGAAAGGATTTTTTTTTATAATAGAAATAATGTGATTTTATACATTGTTTGGTAGTTCTTTCAAATCCTTTTTTTTTTATAACAACCAAATTTAAAATTTAAAACTTGCAATAGAAATGGAATTTTCGATTTCACGCTCAAATCCCAGGGCAATATAATTAAATATACTAAGTAATAAAATTGATTCCAAAGAGGCAGGCAGCAAGTGAATGAGTCTGAAGATTGAAGGAGTTTTATTTTATAGCCTCCGTCTGTGTGTCTGTCCGTCCCCAGGCTCGCTGCCTAACTGTACCTGCCTTGGGAGGCGCCTGGAGCCGGGGGATGCTGTGTCGTCATGGTAATACCCCATCAGGATCTGTCTGGCTCGAATAAACAGGGGGCCCTGCAGCTGTGTGTGGGGCTCAGCCCCAGCTCGTCCTCTTTGTTTGACACATATAAACCCGACGAATAACAGCCTTTGGTGAAACAATATCAAGCGTCACTTAAAAAGCTTTTGTTTTATAATACGAATCTATCTTGATCCCGGGGAAAAAATGTTTGTCGACATACCTAAATTACCAATGTATAACTATATTTATATTTTTTATGAATCAGAAAGTTAACTTGTATATAAATAATCATTTCCCGTTTAGAAGAAATTAGGAGTAAAAAGATAAATCTGGGAAGAATTTTATTAACTTTGCCCATCAACCGTAGGTTGGGCAGGTAAAGTTTATGTAATCGTAAAAAAATCGAAATTTTTCTGAAGCTGCTAAAATGCGTTTTGAGATCCCCTGGATCCATTTGGAATGGTGTCTGTGTGTATGTCTGTGGTAATTTTTGTCGTCAACGAAAACCCAAAAACTATTTGTTCAATTGTTTTGAAATTTTGCACACATAAACTACAGGTAGGACTACGTCTATGCTTATAGAAAAATCATTTTAATTTAAAAAATCTGGTGTGATAGCCACCCAGCACATTTTATCTTCCAATTCAATACTTTCTCTTTCTATATACATATTTATAATATAAATATACTGTATATAGGTAAGATAAAATGACAAAAATATTCTAAAAGTCGACATATTCAACATATGGGACGGCAAAAATAACAAAAGGACATAAAAAAAATCTAAAGCCTTATTATTGGAACCAATTACATTATTTTATTGGTCAAGGATCCAGTGGCTTGGTGCAAAGGTTAGCACACCGATGAAAGGACTAGAGATCCTGGGATCGATTCCTGGGGGCCATGGGGCGAATGGCCCAACAACAAACAAACATAATCACAAGTATTGTTTCACCAAGACAATGCACCGTGTCACAGATCGATAAAATCGATGGCAAAATTGAATGAATTCGGCTTCGAATTGCTTACTCACCCACCATATTCTCCAGATTTAGTCCCCAGCGATTTTTTCCTGTTTTCAGATCTCAAGAGAATGCTTGCTGGGAAGAAATTTAAGTCCAATGATGAAGTAATTACTGAAACTGATGCCTATTTTGACGAGAAAGATAAATCGTACTATAAAAGTGGCATCGAAAAGTTGGAAAATCGCTATAAGCTTACTCGTTGTATCCCCTTCGAAGGCAACTATGTTGAATAATAAAATCGAGTTTTGTCAAAATTTCGTTTTTTTCTTACTTATCCTACGGACTTATTGAATGACCTGGTACCATATATAAAGCGCTAGCGGCTAGCTTCCGTCTGTGCCGATCAGGACGCTGATTGGCTGGCTAGAGTTACAGGAAGTGGAGCGGGAGATTAAAAATCTAAGCCAGAGAGGGAAATTTGAAAATTTCCAAACAGTCAGCAAGAATAAATTTGAGCAAGGGGATCCAGAGGGCGTAGCCCCGGCTTTGGCGGGCTTTACCACTGATTTTAATAATAAAATAAAGCTTCAAAAAAGATTGATAGGAAAAATTGAGAATCGTCGAGTTATAGAAAAAACGTGTTTAATTATAAAAAAAAAAATTACTCAGCTATGAATATTTATTTTTTCTATTTAACTTTAGATAAAATCTCGTTTTGAAAATGGTAATAACTGGTTTATGTAAATTGAAAAAATAGACCCTTCAAATGGGGATATTCCCTCCCTCTTTTTGCATCATACGTATGTATTATTTAAAAAAAAATAACTAAATAGAAGTCATTTTTATTTTTATATACATTTTTTTATAATCGATATAGATAATGTTTAAGTAAACAAATTAACGGCATTCATTGAACTATATATAGACAAGGTACTTCAATATTTTTAAATTATTGTTATTAAATTAAATTAGAAGTATTAAAATGAAATTCTTAAAATAAATTTAATGATATAGGTAGAGATATACAGAAAACATAATTAGGTATTTTCTAAAGAAGGATATCATTATAAAATATATATTTATTTCGCGAGCTGTTTTCTCTTATTATATAATCCTCTTATTTATATGAATTACTAATATTGATAAGAATGTACCAATTTAAACACTGCACCGTAAATGGCGAGTTAACGCGCCGGTTCTTTACTCAGACGTCCAGAGATAGGATCCCCGGATTTTTTATTTATTAAAACTGGTAAATATAAAAAATTTCTTATGAGGACAGAAATAAATTCTTCCTCTATTAATATAAGAAGCAACTCTATAAAAGTTTACTTCAATAGATCAATCAATAAACAAGTATATAAGGAAAATCATAAACAGATTTTTTTTTATGTAACTCTATAGAGATAAATTGAATTTAGTTTGTCTAAAGGTAAACGAACTCAACTATTGACAGGGATATTCCATTTATCAAAATCCCTCTATTAATATCTATTTTCCAATAAATAGTTCTTTAATATTTATTTTATTTTTTACTGGTATTTGTCGGAAAATCGGTCAAGCTGTCTGGGAATTGACAGGTAAAGTTTTGGATCAAATGTTCCGATTAGGAAAGTACAGTGAGCCCCACAATTAAGTCCCCATCTGGTATCTAGAGTCTTGAATAGGCTATTCCTGGTACATGGTATAGTATATGGTATATAGTGAAATAATTTTAAATTTGGAAAGATAAAATAAAATCATCTGACCAGATTTTATTTTACGTTTTTTGTCATTAAAATTATTTCTCTATATACCATATACTTAAGGCTCTAGATACCAGGTGGGTACTTAATTGTGGCGCTCACCGTACCACAATGAGATTTTTAATGAATTCCGCCATATTGATTCTTCCATTGTTATTTTTTTGAAAAAATAATATCAAATTTGAAATCAGATTCCTCAGAAACCTCACAATGCCAATTTTTATTGAAATCGAATTATTTTTTTTTTTAAGTTGGCCATATTGGTAGGCCATTTTATTTATTTATTTTTTGAAAAAATAATATCAAATTTGAAATCAGCCACTTCAAAAAACCCTTGTGTGCAGAATTTCAGAGAGATTAAATAACGTTTTCGATTTTTGACCAGGTTTTCGAGATTTGGGCATCACTAGGCTTGATTATTAATAGGAAAGATGAACGGTGGCATAAAGAAGAAATGCCTGTCTTAGCTCGGGTAACTCGTGGTTGCCAACCTTGAGGTGGGACTTAACTAATCTTTAAAGTTTAAATCAAATTATTAAAAAGGTTGATTTTGAAATAGTCGACTGGCAATAGAAGAGGGAGTATAAAATCAAATGAAATAAATTCCTCAGAGTCCACATAATTCGTTTTGCTACCTTATTAATATTTTTAATGAAAAAAAAAAAAAAAAAAAAAAAAACATTGTACAAATTATAATTTCCCCTAAAGAAGATTATGTTTACATTATATACCGTCCCCCCCCCCCCCTCTCTCTCTCTCTTTTTCTTGTTCTGAGTAGAAATCGTAACTCCGTCAGGTTTTTTTTTTTTTTTTTTTTTCGTTATAATGATGAATATTATTTCTTTAGCCGAAAGAATTTGCTTGAATGCGACTCGCCATCTTCAAAGACCGTGCTTTTACCTTCTAATGATGTTATTTTTTAATAACATCTAAACAGAAATTCTTTAACAATTCCACCCTCTCTTTTCATAAACCCCACAGAAAGTTGAACTTTTTTTTCTGAAACTTTTTAAGTGTCTGGGTCAATTGGGTGAGCATGTAGTAAGTACGTATATAGCAATGAAAAAAGTCCCAATTAGAAAATAAAATACTTTTGATATTTCTTTATTAAACTTGAATTTATAATGATTATAAAATATTAACTGAGCATCCAAGCGAAATATTTCTTTATAAAAGAGAGATAAATAAAAATCATTTTTTTTCTTTTCTCTTGGCGATTCAAATTATTTATTTAACGAATAAATACCAAATATACAAATTCGGCTCCATTGAAAAGAAAACACGATAATATTCTTCTTTTTGATTAGTAAGAAAAAAAAAGAATTTTTGTCAAAAAACGAAGAAGCGTCATTTGGGCGCGGTCAGTTTTTAATTTTTTTTTTTGTAAAATGGTGAGTTAATTTTTATATTTATGTTTGAGTGAACCTAAACTTGTGACTCTAAGCAAGTCAATTTATTTAACATTGTCGAGCCTTACTAAATAGAGCATCTCATGTTAAATGAGAAACTATTTTGAATTCCACTGATTGATTTTAAGAGCTTGAAAATTGTCTTAACCTAGAATCGAAACGTCACTTAGCTATTTACCAAACTCACGGTTTTCGCATGGAAAAATTGAATAGTGATCCCGTTTAAGGAAATAATCCAAAATAATAAATTTGTACATAAGTTATCTATATTATTTCACGTAAAACAGAATTCGATGTAAATCAGACGGACGGATTCAAGGAAGAAGAGGTAAAGGTCATTCCAGGCGATCTCTCTCTTCCCAAAAATGTACATTCTATTTCAATTAATAACAACATTTTTCCAGAACAAGGTATTTCAATCGCCCCAGATATTTGTATTGTCTAACATAAGCCAAGGCAGAAATTGACCCCCGATAGTTAGGCAACCAAGAAGTTTTTATAATAAATATATTATAAAGGGTGTAACAAAAGTACTGACGAATTTTGAAACCTGAAAAAATAAAATAGTAATATGGAGGGGCGCAGTCTTAAAGGGGCGGAGAAGTTGTCCTGAGGAAGCCAAATTATTTTTCCAAATTTTCGAAATAACTTATTTGAGTTACTACAAAATTTTTAGTTTAAGGGTTTTAAAACATAATATATAATAAAACATAATATCAGACTTAATTTTAGACTATAAAAATTATTTTACGTAATACAAAATTATTTTTTGACAAAAATTAATAACTTTTTTATTAAAAGCGACACATCAAATCTGATTGCATATTCGTTTTTCTCTGTAAATTTTCTTCAAAAGCTTTTATAACATATTGGTCGCTACATAAAAAAAAAAATTTTGTACTAAATCAAAAAGTTTTTTAGGCTTACACCGTGATTATTTTTGAAAAGAGTATGTTTTAAAACCCTTGAAAAGAAAATTAAATTTTGTAGTTACAAAAAAAAAAGCAATTTTCGGTAAGAAAAAATATTAATATTTAGTTCCTCGGGATACATAATTTTCCGCCCCCTGATTCCGCGCTGATAGGCACATA
Organism: Euborellia annulipes; assembly: GCA_023213315.1. Classification (NCBI taxonomy): domain Eukaryota; kingdom Metazoa; phylum Arthropoda; class Insecta; order Dermaptera; family Anisolabididae; genus Euborellia; species Euborellia annulipes. Next base: position 1,279 of record JAKCPI010026609.1, on the reverse strand, counting down.
CACACAGGGACAGGAAGTCAGCCGCTAGCGCTTTATATTATAGTATAATATTTTTCGATCCTTTATAAAAGGTTTCAAATATTTGTCCCTACTTTATGTTATACTCTGAATATAATTATTACAACTCTTAAAATTTCAATTATTAGAGAAATTGTCGATAGTAAAAAATATTAACATTACTAGAGTTATAGATTTTAATATATGGTTTTTCACTAATTACTTTTAAACATTTCCAAAAATAAAGAAGTCGGTTATGTAATTCACGTAATTCATTTGAAACAATGAAAGTATGTTACCGGCCATTTCACTTATTCTATTTTTATTCAGAGCTTTTTTAATACTTTCTCCTCATCTCGTTTCGTAATTTTTTACATTTTTTTTCTTCTTTTCTCTCTGTCTCTCAATCTAAACTCAATTTACATCATTTATTATAAGAAAAAGATTGTTTTATTCCGATCACTATAATTTGGCAGTCAGAAGGCACGATCCGGTCGATCACTGATCAATTATCCCTCGCCATTCATGCATAGCGGGGATTTCAGTCTACCTGTTCTTGAAAGACTAGCTTCTTTAGGACGAATGGAATTTTCTCTCTTCAAAGTGATTTCAGATTAGCAATTCGCAAATTATATATAAATTCCTTTTTGGTGACTTTCGAAGAAAAATCTACAGTTAAAAAAGTTTATTTTCTAAAAGAATTTCTTTAGTTTTAACAAATACTAGGTTTAACAATTAATTGGACCCTGTTATGCAAATGTGTGTCAAAGGCCAGACATCGAGTTTTGAGAAAATCAATATTAAAGTTTTTCTGATTTAAATTGTTTTGATTAAATTATATCAATATATCATTTTTTTTTGTCAATCATAGCTCAATTCCTTCATGCTTAAAATTGAGCACACACCCACCCACAGACAGACCATGTCGCGAAAACCACTTTTTTGGATTCAGGGGACCTCAAAATGTGAAGATCCATCAAAATCTCGACATCGAATTTTTGACATGAATCCAATACTTTCTCTCTATATATATTAACATATATAGAGGCAAGAGAAAGAAAAACGTCAGCCCTCGGGCTTGGCGTATTTGGTAGCGCGCCTGCCTTGTATACCAAGGGTCGAGGGTTCAGATCCCAGGCAGTCCGAAGTCATTTTTCGTGCACGAAAGCACCTCGGGTAAATAAACGGGGATCCCGATAGGAATTTCAAATAATAATAATAATTCAAGTCATTTGGATACTAAATGGCTTAAAAAAGAATGCCTGGACCCCAATATATATAT
>JAKCPI010026608.1:0-22778 GCA_023213315.1 Euborellia annulipes | reverse complement strand
AAAAATATTATAATAAAATAAACATACAAAGTCATGCTGGTCAATCGTACCAAGGGTCGCGGGTTCGTATCTCATCTCATGCGACAATTTATTTAAATGGATTGACTACCAATCCAGATTGAAATAAATAGAGACGGGGTCTAATTTGGCCTTCGATGCCGAAACGGACCTTATTTTGAATTTTATTTATTTATTTTTTGTTTCTCTGTTGATAGGCTATATGAACCCTGTTACGCATTAGTGTGTCAAGCGCCAGCTACCGAGTTTTGAGAAAGTTAAGTTTTTTGTTTTCATTGGATTAAATATAATTTTTTTTTTGTCAATTGTGCAAGTAACTTTAGATTTTTTTAGAACATATTTCATAAAAAAATACTATTAATTAGAGCATTTGAAACAATATTCCGTGCTTAAGTCAATTTTTAATTTTTTTTGGCGTTTGACACACTAATGCATAACAGGGTCCATATAGCCTATATGTATATTGTCTCCCGCTCCCCTCCCTATTGATAGTCAGCCCCCCCCCCCGCCCTTCTGAGAAAAAACGTCGTCACTGTATATGTGTGTCTGTGAGAGCCTATGTGTGTGTGTGTGTGTTAGCACAGCGCCAAATAGCTGACGTTTGTGTGTGTGTATGTGAGCGCGGGCGCGCGAAAACACACGGTAGTGTGAGTGTAAAAGCCCGCCTCTCTCTCTGTGTGTGTGTGTGTGTGTGTGTCTTGTATTTGTTTTATATTCATTGCCCAATTGATGGGTCTCAATTAATTCAGAGAATGGTTGTAAATAAATATCAAAACAAAGCAAACATATTTAAAAAATAAAAAAAATATAGTCAAATGTCACTAAATACTTGTAAATATTACTAAAAATGAAATTAAATCGAATATCGATCAAACAGACCTCGCCATCTTTTTGACATCATTTGCTTTAAATAAAAGGTTATCAACTCACCGTTGTCCATTCGCAGCTCCATTTGATATTTTCCCAAAACTCATCACCATTTAGTATTTTTCAAACACTTATTAAACACATAACACTTCCGTATTAATCAATCACTTAATTAAACACTTTATAAATAAAATAAATTCGCACTCCCGAAATCGCGTGTGTCAAAACTCGACGATTCTCTTTATAGACTGATGATTGATCAACTTGCCGGGAGGGATGACGTCATTGGCGCTGCGAGCGCCCAACAACAATCAAATCATTTTTATTATGACTAATTTCATTCATATATTATTTTTACAAGATTTAATAAAAAAATTAATTCATTTTTTTTTTTTGCAATTAATTAGGAATTTTATTTTATAAAATCTGGTGTGACTGGATTTTTTCAAAAGCAGAGCAGCATTGATGTCACGTGACACTATTGTTTCGTTTGTTCGACACTAGTTGCTGGCGTCGCCACCTTCAGTATGAGCTCCGCGGTCAGTGAAGAAGCTTCCAAAAGAAATCCTCTCCGCTCCCGGCACCCAAAGATGCAACCTCGACAACTGATCCACGATTATTTCCATTTCTACAACGCCGGCCTCCTTTCAACCTTATCTTCAATTTCCTAGGTATTTATTTTCCTTTTTAATCCTTTTCATTTTTATTACATAATCGTAAAAAGAATGAATGAAAATTATTTTATTATTAATTATTTTGAATATGCTTTTTTGTTTTATAAGTATTCTCATATGTATTCAAAATAAAAAAAATAATATCAAATTAAAAAGATAATTTAACATAAGTGTGGAGTAAATAAATAATTTTTTTTCATTAAAATTTATGGAGATGATTCCTAGAAGGCTCTGCATATGAGAGTGTGGGGATAAGAGTAACTATGGTGTTTTGGTTCTCTTCCCGGTGCAAAAGTAGCGCTCTACTTTATCTCTTTCTCGGCCATTCATGTGTTGTTGGTTGAGTGTCGTTCGATTTGTTCATCTTCAAAGATTTATATTTGTTTTCTATTATTAGATTTATTTTTATTCGTTTTTACAAGTCTAATTAATTTTATATTTTAAACAATAATGAGATTTTTTAATTTATATTTTATTTTTAATGCCTAATTACATCTAAAAAAAAAATTTCTATATTTTCTCCTAAATTTGTATGGATTCAAATAGGATTGAATTATTTAAATTAAAAACCTATATTTATGATCCCATAAGTATTATAAAATCTGGTGTGATTGACCGCACGGCATACAATTTTCTCTTACTTTTGGTAATCGAAACGCTAGCGTAAAATAAAATATGAATTTTTTCTAAAAATCGAAACGTCACTTAAGACTACGGGCACTTAGTTGGGAACTCATCAAATTCATTCAAGAGGGGAAAGGGGGGCTATTTAAAAAGGGTTTCAAATTTTGGGGAAAAAATGAATCGAAAGGAGCGTAATGTACAGTGAGGGGCAATATTAAGTCCCACCCATGTGTTTTCTACTTGTGTTTATATCATTTTTTTTTTCGCTTTAATATCAGCATGTCGCGTTACAAGTTTGACGTCACGTCAAAGGCCGTGACGCTACAAGCCATGCAGAGGCGTACCGAGGCAGTTGGGGGCCTGGGGCGGAACTAGAAGAGGGGGCCTTAAATTGAATTTTTTTTTTTTTTTGGGGGGTGGTCATCTTTTAATATCCCTCTCCTCCATACACAAAAACATTTTTAAAATATCGTATATCCCTGAACCCCAAGGGGTATTTTCATTAAATTTTCTTTTTTTTATCTAAATTTTCCCATTTTTACTTGAGCCCCAAGGACACCGGGGCCTCTCAAAGAGAAATTTTCATTAAATTTTGTTTTTACTTGAGCCCCAAGGGCCCCGGGGCCTCTCAAAGAGAAATTTTCATTAAATTTTCTTTTTTTTATCTAAATTTTCCCATTTTTACTTGAGCCCCAAGGGCCCCGGCGCCTCTCAAAGAGAAATTTTCATTAAATTTTGTTTTTACTTGAGCCCTGAGGGCCTCGGGGGCCTCTCAAAAGGAAATTTTTATTAAATTTTCTTTTTTTTTATCTAAATTTTCCCATTTTTACTTGAGCCCTGAGGGCCCCGGGGCCTTTCAAAGGGAAATTTTCATTAAATTTTTTTTTTATAAATATATGGGGGCCTTGCCGGCTCGGGGCCTGGGGCGGACCGCCCCCCTCGCCCCCCTCGGTACGCCACTGAAGCCATGACGTCACAAGCTGTGACGACAAAATTGAAGTTGAAATTTAATATATAAGACGAATTATAGAAAAACTATTGTGAGATTTAATTATTCCATTTTTTAATTGATAAAATATAATTTTTAAAATAATTTAAAATGATTCAAATCTTCAATTACTAAATATTTTTAAATGCTTTTATTTAACTTACTCTTTGAAAATCCCCAACTTTAAGTCTTTGTTAAGGACACTTCCCGATGAGCTAGAGGTGTAAAATTTGATATTTAAGGTCATTTTTGATGCAGTAGCCTACCGAGGGGGGCGGTCCGCCCCAGGGCCCGAGCCGGCATAGGCCCCATATATTTAGGAAAAAAAAATTTAATGAAAATTTCCCTTTGAGAGGCCCCGGGGCCCTTGCGGTAGGGCCGGATCTAGGGGGGGGGGGGGCAGTGGGCGCCCGTGCCCCGGGCGGCAGATATCAGAGGGGCAGCAATTAAAGAAAGATAAAAATTTCTGATTACGCGGGTGGCACAAATTTATCGTCTCTAAAAAAAAAGGCAAAATATTTTACCGGCCGGGGAAAAATCAAGGTTCCGCGCAATAGGAAATGTTCCGCAGGCGGCACACGGAAAAAATTTTGGTTCCGCGGGCGGCAAAAATTTAGCTGCTCTAAAAAAAGGTAAAATGTTTTTTCGGACGGGAAAATTTGGTTCCGCGAAAAAAAAAAAAAATTTTTTGAGATCAGGGAAAATTTTAAGGAGGGGGCGGCAAATTAAATTTTACCCCCCCCTAAAAAATCTCCTAGTTCCGGCCCTGCCTTGCGGTTCAGGGATATACAGTATTTTAAAAATATTTTTGTGTATGGAGGTGAAGGATATTTAAAGATGAGCACCCCCCCCCCAAAAAAAAAAAAAAATTCAATATAGGGCCCCCTCTTCTAGTGCCGCCCCAGGCCCCCAACTGCCTCGGTACGCCTCTGTTTTGATGACGCAAATTGTGAGTTGGATTTTACCAAAATAGACCAAACTAATATGGTACTTTATTTCACGCATCCTGCCTTCTTTTTTTTTAATACTCTATAATAAAAAAGACTAAAAAGTTTAAAATAAAAATATAATAAAAAAACAACTTTAAAAAAAAAATGCTTTTATTTAAATTGAACTAAAAAGAGAGAAATAATTTAATTGTTCTTGTTAAAATTGTTGAATATTTATGACTTAAAATAAAAGCGTGGGGCGCTTCAAAGTGATTCTGAGGCTCTAAGTATATACAATTCCTTAAGCTATCAATGTGCGCCCCACGCTTTTATTTTAAGTCATAAATATTCAACAATTTTAACAAGAACAATTAAATTATTTCTCTCTTTTTAGTTCAATTTAAATAAAAGCATTTTTTTTTAAGTTTTTTTTTAATTATATTTTTATTTTGAGTGCAAAGATATTTCCTCCAAAAAGATTTATGTTTTATTAATAATTAAGAAAAGATTTATGAAGAAATTAATTAAAAACGAAAATTCCTTCTTTTTTTTATTTTATTTTATCACCTCTATGGAATTTGACGCGAAGGATTTTTATTTTTAAATAAACACATTTAGATATGCATATAAATAACGAAATTATGCGTAAAGGTATTTTTATTACGCAGCTTGTTAAATAATTAAATTATTGATAATAGGTAGCAAAAAGAGAGAAATTATAAAATAACTAGCTATGCGGCTCACTGAAGGCGGATCATTTTGTCTAATTTTTTATTTATTTATTATTTACTCAAATTACAAGTGTTACCCCATTTAACACTTGAAATCATTGATAGGCCTCCGCTACATTTTTGAAAATGAAAGATCTTTTCCTATATTAATTCCACGCAAACCCCTATACAGGGTCTAACAGGTTATCAGGGCATTCAAATGAAAGGAAAATAATAAAATTTTAATATGTTAAATAAGGAGAAAAACAAGCCCCCGGGCTTGGCGTAGTGGGTAGAGCGTCTGCCTTGTATACCAAGGGCCGGGGGTTCGGATCCCAGGCACTCCGATGATTTTATTTAAGCCATTTGGACACATATATATATATTCATAATAACGGTTATAGCAGCGTTGGGCGAATTGTCTACTTTACTTTGTCTACGCGTAGACAATGTATGTAGACAAATGAACAATATCCATGTAGACAAAGTAGACAATTAAGATTTAAAAATTTGGCGGGACTAACAACATCATAATTTTTTATGTATCGTCATAAATATAATTTTTTGATACTAATATACACGAAATCAATAGGTAAAGAGTAATTTTACAATTTTTCTATTCCACTTTAAGCGAAGATTAAATAAATTGTATAGCCTATATATATATATAAAATTTAGTGTTCGTTACTCCAATATTCTAGCTTAAAGTGGAATATCAAATATAAGGAGATATTGGGTGAAAAAAGAAACATCTGCCAGCGTTGATAATGGCGGTATTCTTAATTTTAAGTGACTTTTATTTGAATTAGTATTATGCAGGGTTTTGTTTGCAAAAAAGACACACTGCAACATATTTTTCATTTTGTTTCCCTAATCTTCTATATATAATAATTGCGGAGAGTCCGTCTGTCTGTCTGTCCGCCCGTCCGTCTGTCCGTCTGTCACGCTCTGTTTGACCAACTTCCCGTTGGAATTTTGAAACGAAATTTTGCAGTCTTATAGAGGACGTTATAGAGAGTCCCGGAAAAATACTCGGGTCTCGAAATTCCTATAACTTTTTGAGTTATTAATTCCTAAAGTTACGATTTCTCCCATAGGAAATGTATAGAGAAATATTTTTGTATTCTTTTCATTTGTGTATTCCATGAATGTAAACAAATCCTCAAGCAGGCACTGGACTGGAATACTTAGTTGTTAGTAGGCCTAATAATAATTTTAATTTCATAATTAAGAAAGGCGAGGGTCCGCCGCAGGCGGGCCCGAGCCAGTTGGAGGGGGTCCAGGGGGGCGTAGCCCCCTGTGAAGGCGGGCGGCGCGGCTAGTTCAAATTTTAATTCATTAAAATGTCTGTTTATTGGACTTCCGCGTTTAGACATTTTTATATATATGAATTCCTAGGCTGTTTTTAGAAATGACAGATCACTGATCTGAGATGAGAGCCAATGAAAACAAGCGCTGAGCCATTTGTCTACATTGTCTACGTCATGAAGTAGACAAATCAAAATGTACTTAATTTGCCCAACACTGGGTTATAGTATAAAGTCTTATATGGCCTAAGTTGCCGAAAAGACTGTATGTATGTGTGAATGGAAAAAAGTGTGAGTGATAAAAAAAAGGAGAAAAAAAATACATGGTAAATATAGGCATGTTTGGAAACAAAATGGGAAAATTTATTTTTTCGAAAAATAAAAAAAGGGCTTCTATAAGTTGTAGATAACCCAATGGCCTATGGCTTAAACGGGTAAATAAATAAGTTGTAGATATTTTAAATAGCTTTAATTAAAAAAAAAAATCTGGTGTGACTGGCGCACAGCACACAACTTTCTCTTACCTTCGGTAATCGAAAGTTGTGTACTGTGCTTGTCACACCAGATTTTTTGTGTCGACATAGATTTAGTTCCCGGCAGTAGGGAATATTTGAATTCAGATGTAAAATTTATAAGTATGGGAAAATATTTATATTTTGTTACCATGGCAACCATTTCTCCTATCTTTCCTATGAAGCACAAGAGTAAAGTGTGCTTCAAACAATTTTGAGGGCAAAACGAGAATATACATTTGAAAGAGCATCTAAAAAATAATTGATTTTTGAATTTTAATCAAAATCGTTAGAGCGAATTTTGAGAAAATCGAAAAAAACTGAAAAAGTACATCAGTAAAGTACTAGTACTCTTTGGCCGATTTTGATTAAAAGCTTATTTTTCCGGTCCCGGGGGCTGTTTAACTTAAATATAAAATTTCAACCTCCTAGCTCAATTCCTTCATGCTTAAAATTGAACACACACACACACACCCACACACACACACACACACACACACACACACACACACACACACACACACACACACACACACACACACACACACAGACCATGTCGCGAAAACCACTTTTTTGGATTCAGGGGACCTCAAAACGTGAAGATCCATCAAAATCTCGACATCGAATTTTTGACATGAATCCAATACTTTCTCTCTATATATATATTACATATATACATAGGTAAGAGAAAGTAAAAATTGAAGTCGATAGCTTCAAAATTGTGGCCGCAATCTCCCAAAATTAGCACTCCGAGACGCGCACCTTAAAAGTTTATTAAATAAACCCTTGCAAAAATGTCTCCGAAGAAATAGGCCAGAGAGTAGTATTTTTTCGACATGGGACTCATTATCGTATTTTACATTAATTTATATGAGAAAAATTGTTTCGCATAACGAGTGTTTCGGTTTACGAGTTTGATTCCGGAACGAATTAAATTCGTTAAGCGAGGTTCCACTGTATGGCCAGACTATGTTAAATACAGTGATTATCCTGCCATCTGTTGGCAAATTTTCTTAAGGTGCGCGTCTCGGGGTGCTAATTTTGTGAGATTGCGGCCACAATTTTGAAGCTATCGACCTCAAATTTTTTTAAAATTAAAGCTATTTAAAATATCTACAACTTATAGACGCCCTTTTTTTGATTTTCGAAAAAATAATTTTTTTTTTTTTAGATTAATCGCATTAAATAAAAGATATTTTTAAAAAATTCGCTCTATATCTTATAGATAATTAATTTAGTAATCATTGTGTTAAAAAATAATTAATTTTTTACCTTTAATTAATTAGCTGGAATCTTTCAAATGAAATGGAATAAATCCCTTGTATTCCTATGGGAAAAACTAACGCCATCTCTTGCCGCCTAGAGTAACTCGGTAGTGAATCGTGTCCTAACGGCTTTTCGAGACGCGCACCTTAAGAGTTATGTTTTTGGCTCACTTTTTAAGACCACTAACCCCATCTCTTGGCAAAAACATACGAACAGTTTTAGTTTCTGAAGGACCAAATAATCCACTGTCATAAAAACGAACTCAACTAGATAGAACTGGCTAGAGAGTGATGATTTCAAGCCTTTTGTTTGTTATTAGAAAAAGACAAACATCACTTCTCAGACAGAGAGAGAAATACGGATTCTACGTAGAGTGTTTTTTTTTGTCTTTTTTTTTAGCACCTGGTCTTCGAGCCTCTCCAAATGCTTCTTCTTCTTCTTCTTTTTATTATTATTATTATTTGATACTTTGACAAACAAAACACTTGGCGTGACCTCTTCTCCCTCTCCTTCTTCTTCTTCTATAATAATCCTAGTTCATTAATTCGAAACCAGACAACAACAAAAATGCATTAGAAATTTCACGATATCTCAGAAATTCCCAGATTTAAGGAATGAATTTATGATACAGCTACTGTAGATGATGTATGCGAATTTTATTAAAAAAAAAAAAAAATTTGTTTTATTAAATAGGTGCATAGCCAGCCAGCCATTAATATGTTCAATTAAAAGAGAATTTTGTAGTTTAAGAAAAATCCTTTTTCAAAGATTTGCTGATGGGATTGTGATTGAAATCCTTTCTCCCCCCAGTCGGATAAGCCGATACGCCTCTCTCTTCTAAGGTTCCCAAGAGTGTCGTGTCGCTAGCTGCTAGACGGCTGTTTAGACGGCTAATGTCACACAGACAGACAACCTGCCTGCCTGCTAGTAGTAAGTGGCAATTATCAAAATCTAACGTAAAATGTCGAATTTTGATTTGTTTAAATTTCACGGTGCTTTTTTTTAAACAAAAAGGGAGCTAGGGATAAAATTAGATTAAGGCGGAAGATAAGCGAAGGTGTTACGCATGTTTTTCCCGCTAAGATGGCGTAGTGTGTCATATAAAAGTATGCCCAAATATCAAGTAATTCAAAAATTTGCCAAGAGATGTCAGAATGGTAGCTAATAATATTTAATGCATTTGGTTGATTTTCATTGATCTTTTAACAATAAATACTTTATAAATGTTATTATATATTATGTATCTTTTATAAAAATATATAAATATAGGCCAAAAGGGACTCGGCTGTTAGACTAGTCTGCCATCTATTGCAAGAATGCTGAACTAATTTGACAGATAATTTTTAAATAAATCATCTAAGCTTATTTTAAAAATTTTTTAATTAATATGTTATTAATAATAACAATAAATTCATTTTTAAATTAAAAAAAAAATTAAAGATTATTGGGACAGATTGTTTTTTTGTATTTGCTTGATAACAAAGAAATTAATTACGATAATTTTTTAATAAGTCATTAAACAAATTATAGCTCGATGTCCCAATAATCTCTTATGAATTTAATTCATTTAAAAAAAAAACCGCATTGAAAAATTTCAATTATAATAGTCTAGTTTTTTTAAAAGTAAGTTTAGACGTCGCTCCTGAACCCCCTTAAGGAAAAGGAAGCCTTGAAAACTCAAAGCCGCCTTAATCCATAGAGGGATCTCAAGTCTTCTCTCGTGACGGAAGCAATTGGAAGTAATATTTTAGAGATTTTTAGTGATTAATTGGCAATATGACATGAAGTTAGCAATATGACTGCCGCAATTAAGCCCGAAACTAATCTTACCCCAATTTTCATGATGTTGTAACTTGGCTTAAAACAAAATCTCAAAGATGAAATTTATACACCAGTATAACAACCATAAGAGGGTTTGCTGGTAAAAATTTCAGATTTTTAAACTTTGTCCCAACAAAGATATTGAGACTCAAAATTTGAATTTTTTGAAAAATTTCAGTTTTTAAAAATTTGTAGCTCTTAAAGGAATTAAGTCTCTGGGGTTGATATCTAAAATACATGCAGTACTAGTGAATAGCTACACACGAAAAAAAAATCAAGCCTGAGATTGTATTCCTTCCAAAGGTAATATGTCTTCAAAAATTGAAATTTTTACGTTTTTTTACCAAATGTTGATTGAGTTGCAGACTGTTTTTGATACATATTTCAGTAAATATGTACTGGACATAATATTTAGGCTGTTTCTTCCTGATTAAAATGGTTTTTGTTTCATCACTCTAGAATTAATCGTTTCCGAGTTATACAAGTTAATGCAATTTTCGTAATAGGTGTTTTTTTTTTTTTTTTTTTTGCTTACTTTTGAAGACACACAACGCCCTCTTCTCGGGGAAAACATGCGTAACATCTACCTCCTGAACCCCTTTAAGAGATTCCAAATGGTATAAATAAATATGTCTGGACTCGATCAGTAAAGTGAGTACTGGCCCATTTAATTCATGAGAAGAGAAATTAAAAAAAAAAGATTAGTAGTGGTAGTGGTAGTAATAATAGTCAGAAACCTTTTTAACGACTTGGCAACATTAAAACGAATTAATTGCTAATTATACCCAATGTGTGTGTGTGTGTGTGTGTGTGTGTGTGTGTATTGAGTGTCACTCGGTGTCGAAGTTGAGTTGAGTTTCCCATGCGACAACAACAACAACAACAACTAAGATGGATACTCTTGGCAACAGGAGTCCGTCTGTCTGTCTGTCTGATTGCAATCTCTCTCTCTCTCTCTCTCCCTCCTCATTCACCCTTTAAAGATGTCAGATTGGGATAACGATGCTGCCTACCTGCCTACCTAATAGATGACTCACCCTCATTTTTGCATTTCCTCTTATTTTTTTGATGAATCAAAACAATTATAGAATGCAACAAAAACAAAACTTTCTCTTACCTATATATGTTAATATATATAGAGAAAAAGAAAGTATTGGATTCATGTCAAAAATTCGATGTCGATGTTACTACTGTGTATATCCATCAATAATTTTGTCACTTGAACTGACGGTATCGTATGTAAAAAGGCCTTAGCATTGCTAGGGATATATATATTAGGGTCAGACCGAAACAAGATTTTCAGCCGAAATCGAAACCGAATATTCGGATTCAATCTTAGTTTCGACCGAAACCGAAAACTTATATTTCCTATAAAAAATTCATATCATTTTAATTTTTTTTTTGAAATTTTTCCGCCATGCGGGACACTAAATTTTTTTTCACCCTCAATTGATTTTTTTTTTTTTGCATGCGAGTCTCATCCCATCTTTTCAGACTCAGGTTTCGGCCGGCCGAAAGTTTCGGCTACTTTTTGCCCGAAACCGTAACCGAAAACGAATATTCGACCGGTTCCTAATATATATACAAGCCCCCCCTCCCCCTTAGGCCTATGTATATTAATATCCACAAATTAACAACTCTACCAGGTCTATTTTCTAAAAACAGGCTTTAAAATTTAAAATAAACAAATAGGTGTTAAAAAGTAATGTAAGCGTTAAAAAATGCTATTCAAAATCACTTCCTTGCCTCAAATAGCTATTCTGTAAACAAAAATTTAAATCCAAAGCGTTAACATTTAGTAAATAGTGTTAAAAATTAATGCAATGTCTAGGGGGTGGCTTTAATATTTTAACGTCGTGTTTAAAATAAAAATGGTGTCCTTAACCTAAAAAGTAAGATAGAATCCAGGAGATTTAGGAATACATTAGTATATATATACACAGGAAGTTTATTTCCTATTGCAGGTGTTAGGCAATTAATTCATTAAAGATGACTTTATTTTTTTGGTGAAAATTTTTATTCCGACGACCAGCTAGCGCTAACCTTCTGGTTTCGGCCACAGAGGGCATGTGAAACAATTTTTTACAATCAACAGGTTAGTCAAAGTGGAAACAATAGTATTATGTATAATATTATTTTACATTCTTTCATCCATAGAAAGTATTTAACAAAAATCTAGACCTTGTAATTAAACAAATAAAATACATCATCTTACAATTATAATATTCTTTTTAACATACCTAAAATTTTCTTTCTCCTTATTTAAGTATAAGGAGTATATTATACATAATACTATTGTTTCCACTTTGACTAACCTGTTGATTGTAAAAAATTGTTTCACATGCCCTCTGTGGCCGAAACCAGAAGGTTAGCGCTAGCTGGTCGTCGGAATAAAAATTTTCACCAAAAAAATAAAGTCATCTTTAATGAATTAATTGCCTAACACCTGCAATAGGAAATAAACTTCCTGTGTATATATACTAAAAAGTAAGGTTATGATTTCAATCAAAGGCTAGTTACGCCGCTGATCCCTAGATGAAAAAGATGGATAGTATCCAAAAAAAGAAGATTATAAACTTTTGTTGCAGAGTGTATTCATATAGAATGAATATATATTTTAATTAATAAAAAGGTTAATTATAAAATAACGCCTTTTGTGAATATACTGTATATATAAATATGAAAAAGGAATATAAAACATAACTGAGCTATCTCCTTTATAAAAATTCATTTGTAATGTAATTAACATTAATGAACTTGCTTGGGTTAATAGTCATTCATACAAGAGACAAGTAATCATATGCAAATATCTTAAAATATAAAATAATACTTGTTTTTGAATTAATTGTTTCTACCTAATAAAGGTAAATGAGTAGCTAGAGAGCTTTTTATTAGAATTGGGGAGTGAAGACAAAAATACAATATATAATTGACATTCCATATTTAATCCGGCGTGATACAATAAATCTTGAGCTTACTTAATTAGAATCAGCAAGAATTTTATAATTACTTACGAGCCGGTAGTCATCGTCAAGGATTATTTTAATTTAAATAGAGAAAGAGAGAACGTCTTAATTAACAACAACACCATCATCATTTAAATGTTTTTATCATTGTTTTAAAACCCATCCATTAGCAAGCACTACACATCATTTTTTTTTTTTTTTACTTACTTAATTAATAATAAGAAGAAAAAGAAACTTACTCACTTGTCTTTTAAAAAGTAATATAATATTTTATATTATCTTCGTAAAAATTTTTGATTTTCTCAAAGAAATTATAAATGAAATTAAAAACAACAATTCATTTTATTTTGATGACAGTTGGTTGGACTACGACCGTTGCGAATATAGCCACGTATTCCGGTGACAATCAATTACCTTGAAATTAGATACAAAATGAGAGGGCGGGAATTTCCAACTTTTAACAATATAGATAACTAAATATTGCAATTATTTCTAAAAATATAGAGGAAAAAAATGGCAAAACGTTCGATTTGGCGTTGTGGATGCTGTTAGAGTAGAACTGGTAGTTTGGACTTCAGATAATGTCAAATTCCTTCCAGTGGAGGGTCCAGAGAAGTTTCTCGGGGGGGGTAATCTGGTGTGTCTGATCGCACAGCACACAATTTTTTTCTTAATTTCGGTAATTTAAAGGCGCTTTCTGTACTTGTTTGCCAGAATATAAATACAAATCAAATTTTTAAGTATTAATTTTTATAATTTTATATTAAAAATAAATTTTTTCAAATCGCGGGAGGGGGTAATTACCCCCTTTACCTTCTTCCTCCTGTATCCGCCCTTGGTTCCTTCCTTATTTTCGAAATCATTGCAAAATATTAAAAGATTAAATTGTTTTCTTTCAAAATGTCATACATAACCTATTAGTGTCATTTTGTTTTTTACCATAGGACTCACAGGTTTTTACATTAAAAAGAAATTCTTTCTCAGTTTTACTTTTAACAATTAAAATAGAATTAAAATAATAAATCATAACCTCATTATTTATTTATTTTTTTTTTCCTTTCTTTTTAATATATAATTCCAATTTGTTGCAGTATTCTAGACTCGCTTCTAAAATTCAATTAAAACTGGAAAAATATTCAAAAGAAAAGAAAATGAAATTAGATATTATAACAAAAATAATTTTTTTTTTTTAAAGAGGTTCATATTACATTTAAATTAAAATTTAATTTTTGATATGATGTCAAAAAACGAAAAAGAAAGAATTTGCAAGGTTGTATTAAAAAAAAAGGAAAAGAAAAGAAAGAGCATTTGCATAAAAAGATAAAATAATTTATTAGACGATTCGGAGGGCATCGCTTCGGCGATTAGTCTTCGGATGTTATTGGCCCAGGGTCAAAGGACATCAACATTAGAGAGAGGAGAGAAGGAGCCTATGGAAATAAAATTAAAATTTTTAATGGATATACCAAGTAGGTAGAATACGAATGAAAAGAAAAAAAAAACAAAAACGAACAAGAATCATTTTGACGAACTAACAAAGATTTAATCAGATGAAGAAAAAAACATGTATTTTGGTTTGATTGCTCTGGTGCCATGTCATTCCCTCCTCCATATTAATATAAGAAAAAATCTGGTCGCAGAGCACACAAGTCATACAGATAAAATTGTTAAAATATACAAATTAAAAAAATATGAAAGAGGTTATTATATATACTTTATATATAGATATATACGATCTACATCTCTTACATTTACTGAATAATCAAAGAAATAAAATCTCGCATATGATTAGATAATTAATTTTATTTAAGAAGAAATTAATATTAATTGAACCGAGGGAAGAAAGATAATAAAAAATTCGGTAATGACTTCCCCAAGACTTTCTCGTATATTCTAAAAAAACTAGAATTGTCTGTGTGAGTGTGTGATCACGATTGCTTAAAAACGCAAACAAATCGATGTTATTTGGTAAATGCCCCTTACATTAAATTTTCCGTTTTTCTCAATCAAAATGTCGCTTCGTTTGATTGCCCCTCATCATCAGAGGCGAGAAAAGAAATAGCGTAGAAGGTGTAGAATTTCCTCCTAAGGGGGGGGGGGGGGGGTTAACGACAAATAAATTTGCATCAGCACATCTTCTTGTTAATTGGCGAGAAAGTAAAGACGTTCGTTAAAGGAACGTAATTTGAATCTACTCAGCCAACTTTTAATGAAAAGAAAAGAAAAGAGAGAAAGGGTGTTTGTTTTATTTATTTATTTATCTATCGTGTCTAGGATAATAAAAAATGATCATTCTTAGTTCATAAATTCTTTTCTTTTTGTGCCCTGCCGATTAGATTAGCATAGCTAGCTAGCTAGACAGGAGAATAATTAATTTGGTGTCGCTCAACTTTCTCTCGCCTTCGGTAATTGCAAGATGCGTTCTGTGCTTGTCACATCAGATTTTTTGTGTCTAGACCAGAGTTATTTACACGATTTTGGAGTTATTTACAAAAATCTCGTAAATAACTGTAATTTACGTAAATAACTCGAGTTCGAGAAACGAAACTCAAATAAAATTTATCAAATTCAAACAAGATTCATACATTCATACTTATTAATTTGATGGATCTTTATTTATATATTTTTTGTTCTAATTAGTAAAAATTTCATAAATTGGCAATACTAGCTATGAAATTAGAAACAAATTATAAACAATGAATAAGAATTAATTAGTAACAATCAATTAGTAATTGTCAATATTATTATTCAAAATAAATAAAGATTTTTATTATAAAACTTGCAATAGAATTATCAAGAAGTTTTAAATAAAAATAAATTTTCACATCTTTTTTATCATCGCCCAACAAACAGCTCACCATTTAGCCTAAGGTATTTATTTATGTTTAGTAGGTCCATTTCTCTTGAATTGGCTCCCAATCTATATACCCGCTATATAATTCGCTAATGTCTGTATGTCACTTTCTGTTTGACCAACTTCCCGTTGGAATTTTGATACGAAATTTTATATGCGTAGAGCTGACCTTTTATGGATTACAAAAAAAATTTTTTCGTCCCGAAATTCTTATAACTTTTTGAGTTATTAATTCCTAAAGTTAGGAAATGTATAGATGTATTCTTTGCATTTATGTATTCTATGAATGTAAACAAATCCTCAAGCAGGCACTGGATTGGAATAGTAATAATAATTTTCTCTTCATATTAAGAAAAGGTGAGGGTCTGCCGCAGGCGGGCACGGCTAGTCAATCAATAAAAGCTCACAACGCCTTTGATTTATTTATCTATAACTTTTAATTATTATTATTAATATTATTATAAGCTAAAGTGGTGTATAAATTTTCTTGTTTTAATTTCAATCGAGCTTTGATTTATACTCGAGAGAGACCTCCTACCTGGAGAGAGCTGACACCTTCCAATACGATTAGTCAACCATTGTTTAACACTTTTTCTTTTTTTTTAAACCGAGAGATAGACTCCCTGTGGTGATGCCGTTCAGCTCACACTTATTTTTTGAATTATGATTAGAAGTAGAGAAGTGAAAAAAAAGAATTTTTATTTTTTTTCTCTTTCTATTCAATTATACCTAGAAAATAAAAAAGAATAAAAAAAAAAAAACAATTAAAGTATTTTACTATTTGGATCCCCGTTTATTTACCCGATGCACCAAAACAAACCGGCACCCCCGTTGCATTATTTCCTAACGCTAGCTCCTCTTCCTGTGTTCATTTCTAGTTAAGGCTTTACGCTGTTCGCATGTTTTTGCCGATAAGATGGCGTTAGAGGTCTTAAAAAAGTTAACAAAAACGCCCAACTAATACGAAAATTTGCCAATAGATGGCTATATTTAATGGGCCCCCCCCCCCCTCTGGCCGCCCTTTCTCATCTATTTGTTTGATTTTATTTCATTATAATGTCGACTGGGACGGGATGCTAACTCGCGACCCTTGGGTACAAAAGGAGAATACGCTAATCTCTACACCATGGCCCGAGGGCTCAAGATAAGTTTAATAATTCATTTTCACCACTGAATCGAACAATAGTATAAATTTAGTCAATGATGTATTCTTCGCATATTTTTGGGTGCACTAGGGTTGGGGTATTATTGTATATCATTGGGGGGGGGGTTTTTGGGGGGGGGGGATTTTTTTTTCCCCCCCCCCCTTTTATTTTTTTAAATTTTTTTATTTTTTTTTTTTTTTTTTTATTTTTTTTTTTTTCCCTCCCATCCCCCCCCCCGGGCACCCCCCCCCCCCCCCCCTAGCTCCGGCCCTGATATCTTTATAAAAGCATATAAATATAGGTTTATAGGTGATCAGATAATGCCGGCTGTTTGACTAGCCTGCCATCTTTTGCAAGATTGATGAACTATTTGGCCGTTAATTTTTAAATAAATATCTAAATTTATTTTTGACTTCGTCCCCGCTTTATTTAAATATTATAGCTTGGATATTAATGATTTTTACATTTTTAGATTTAAAAAGAAATTACAATTTTCGTAATAGAGATTTTTTTTTTGTATTTTCTATAAATATAAAAAAAATATTTTTTAATTAATCGTAATTAAAAAAAAAAACATTCTATTATGTAAAATGCTCACGAATTTAAATCATTAAAAAAAAAAACCCTCATATAAAAATACTTTAGAATGCCCCATTAGTGTCGAACTAACGATTCAATGTGCAAGCCCAAGTAGGCACATTTATTATTAAAGCCTTATGAATTGACTTTTTTCGGTCATATCGTTGGCTTCACACGTTCACCAGTCTTGTTTCTTGGAGGCCACCTATCCCGATTTTCAGCACAGCTTGGCGCTGCTTAACAACATTGATCTGTTGTCTCCTCTGACCTTCCCACTTGAGCCCCTCATTTATTCAATTATTTTGTTGCGAATGTCCGTGGCCCAGCATTCAAACAGGAAGGAAATAAATAATGAAGCGAAACTTCTTAAATAAATAAAATTGTTTAATTTTTGTACATAATACAATATTTACATGATTAAATTAAAAAATTAAATTATTATATAAACATTGTAGATAATTCTAGAAGTAGAGCAACAAGTTTCGTTACAGAACCTTGGATGGGTGACATCGAGGGATTTGTATAAGCATTAAGGTGCGCGTCTCGAAAAGCCTAACACTATAGACTACCGAGTTACTCGAGGCGGCAAGAGATGGCGTTAGTTTTCCCCATAGGAATATAAGGGATTTTTTCCATTTCATTCTAGAGCTTCCAGCTAATTAATTAAGGGTAGAAAATTAATTATTCTTTAACACAATGATTACTAATTTAATTATCTACAACTTATAGAGCTCCTTTTTTTAAAATATCTTTTATTTAATGCGATTAATCTAAAAAAATTTTTTTTTTTAGAAAATCAAAAAAAGGGCTTCTATAAGTTGTAGATATTTTAAATAGCTAAAATTGAGGTCGATAGCTTCAAAATTGTGGCCGCAAAGTCCCAAAATGAGCACCCCGAGACGCGCACCTTAAAACCTTTAAATGGCCTCAGTAGCAAATTTAAATTGCTAGAATTAAATTTTCCAAATTTGGAAATTTCTCCAAAAATTTGTTCAAATTGTTATTCGAAATGGGACTTTGTTGTTTGCCCGCTGCTGAGTGCAGGCTCAAAGTCCTGAGGTGTGGGTGCCGCGGCCACCAACTGACAAAATTCAAATCGATTTTGTGCGCACTAATTGCGAGTTGCCGCAAAAGAGGGCAGCACCTGACAACCAGCCCGACGCAATCGCAGCCAGACAAGTGCTGTGACGTCACCTGCAGAGAGGTCAGCTCAGGCGTGTGCCTGAGGATGATTTTCAAATCGGAAAAACTTAAATAGTCATTGACTAATTTTAAGCATCTCAATTTTGGCTTGTGAATGATAATCAATTCAATGATTTGTCGAAAATCGTTCGGCGACGATGGCGAATAAGAACAAAACAATTTCGTTAGGAGTGTCTCAAAAAACGAAAGGGTTTTTAGGTTGAGATCCAATCGAAATCGAAAAGGATAAATTTGCAATTGCCTTGTGTCTCTGCAGAGGAAAATTTTCAAAATTCTTTTTATGAATTCCGCTTCGAATTTCTCCCCGGAATAGAACCAAAGGAGATCGTCCATCAATTCCTCTCGGATTTTGGAAGAGAGTTGCGTTTGGATGTAATTTCGGAAATTAGAAAATTCCTTCTTCGAATGGAAATTCCAATAAAATAGAAAGAGTTTCACTTTCCAATGCTCTTCTTTGTAGACATCTAAACTTTGGGTTAACTCGAGCATTCTGAAAATAAAAAAATAAAAATTCTCATTAGTTATAGGTACTTATTAAAAAATGCTATTTGAAACCTATTTCTCCTTCTTAACAGGTTAAAATAGAACAATCCTTTGTATAAATAATTTTCATTGTTGTGCCTTTTTATATTAATTTAATAATTAATTATTTGATCCAGGGCCGTAACTATAGTTACGGCTATAGCTTTTTAGGGCCCCTATATTTTTTGGGAAAAAGTAATTAGCCTGTTCTGCAATAAAGTAATTATAGTTAAAATAGATATCAGTTAAAAAATTTATGCCGTGGCGTATCTAGGTGGGGCGAAGGGGGCACTTGCCCCAGGCGCATCCAACTTTTGGCGCCCCTTGCGCATCCGCTTTTTTCCAAAATCGACAACTTTTTTTTTTGAAATTTCATAATAAATTCATTTTATATCACAAATCCGGAGAGAAATTACAAAAAAAGCCAGACCGGATTCGAATTCTAAAAAAAAAAATATGGGGATTGACTTCCCCGAGACTTTCTCGTATGTTCTTTTGGAATTACGTCTGCGTGTGTGTGTGTGAACACGATTGCTTAAAAACCAAAGCAGCTAGATCGATGAAATTTGGTATATGCTCCTTACACTAAAATTGTAGATTTCTATCAACTTTTGGAGTAAATTCGTCACTTGGAAGTAGTACTTTACTTAAAAAGTTTTTTCAAAAATTTTGAAATTTTCAATTTTTTTGTTATCTTATGATAAAATACTCTATTTTAAAAAGTTTTTATTCTTTGACATTTTTTCGAAAACTGAATAGTTTTTGAAATAATCACAGAAGAAATAGAAAATATTCGTTAATTTTGATAAAAAATCAAAACAAAATCATACAGGTGTCATTAAAAAAAGGGTATATATAAACAAATTCATTTGTTTTTTTTTTAATGACACTTTTAGAGCAAAATGAGAATATACATTTTAAAGAGCATCTAAAAAATAATTGATTTTTGAATTTTAATCAAAATCGTTTTGAGAAAATAAAAAAAAAAAAAAAAAAAAAAAAAAAAACTAAAAAAGTACTAATTACTTTTTTGACCGATTTTGTTCAAAAGCTTATTTTGAGTGTCCGGGAGGGTAACTTTAATATAAAATTTCTGGGGTGACCAGCACATAACACGACTTTTAATTATTTAGAGTGAGATCAGTCACACCAGATTTTTTCTGTCTTTTTGCAAGGGATAATTTGCATAAAATAGAAATAATTTATTTTTCTTTTACAGATTATCTTTTAAATAAATTAATCTAATTTTATTATTGCTTGTGTTCTATTAATAGAGCATTGTTGGCGCCCCCCCCACTCCAGCGAGTGCGGCGACCGTCGCCGCCTCAGGCAGCAGCCGCCACCAGGCAGGGGACGCGACGCGTCGCGACGCTGCAGGTCAAACGCCAAGGCATCATTCATTCTCTCCTCTCTTCGTTGAAATTCTCTCGAATTCATCACCAACAGGTAAATATCACTCAATTATTTATTTGTTTCAATTTAATTATAAAAGCCAAGTAGAGATACATTCAGTTATCCTTTATATCGCAATTTTATGGCGTTTCCTTTTGAAGGTCAAAGCAAGAAGTATCAAATCTTAGGTTAGAGTGAATTTAATAATGAAATATTTTTTGAACAATGGGATCCTTTTATTTTTAGGCCATTCTTTAATTAGTTTTATGCATTTTTATATATAATTAATTAATATTTCAAGTAAATATTCAAATTAGTATTAAAAGAGAAAAATTTACAAATTATTTATTTGCCAAAACTCAAATTATGATTTTTTCAACTAGATTTGTTTGAAAAAGATGGAATTTTCTTTCAATCAACGCTCAAAGACTGTACGCCAGTCAATAAATCGTTTAAGATAGCAAATTTGCGAGTTGAGTTTGTGTTTGATTGGACAAATATAATACGTAGTTGAGTTTGATTATTAGCCTAAGCCCTCCTTTAACAATAAAAGGGAGTAATTATTTTTTATTCTAACAATGAATTTTTTTGTATTATTAAAACAGAAAACATTCGAATCGATTTTTCACTGGCAACTAAACGACTCTATTTATCTCACTACAATCTGTTGAGAGGACGTTCTGAAACCAGCGGCGTCGTCTTGGCAACTTCTCTTCCATAAGATCCAAGTAATATTTTTTATTATCCATAATATTTATAAATATCTTATCAATTAAATTTAAGGATTGCGGTGTGGGTTTCAAGTGAAACATTTTGAACAACAACATAAATACAAATATCTTATCATTTAATCCAATAACCTCTAGCTGTCCCGGTTGCCCACCCAAGTTCTCTATCAATAAAACTCCAGAAAATATGAATAATAAATATATCATTTCTATTTTTATTATAATTTTTTCTTAACATTAATATAATAACTAGCTGCACAACCAGAATTTGGGGGCCATGGTGCGTTTTTTTTTTAAATTCTTTCAGGCCATTTCGATCCCTTCTTTCGAGCAAGGAAAAAGCAAAAGAAAGGAAAGAAACTCTCAATACTACCATTTAGATGATATTCCAATAGATTCCAATGGCATTTACATAGACGAGTCGTTCCTTAGACTAACCGTTATATTATCAAGAAATATTTTATATCCTTAATATAAAAAGATAGGGACGTGAAAAAATTTTTTTGAAAAACTTTTCTCTTTCTGGGCGAATATCTCAAAAAATTTTTCAGATATCGAAGCCAAATTTTTCTTTCTCTTACCTATGTATATATGTAATATATATATATAGAGGGAAAGTATTGGGGTTCATGTCAAAAATTCGATGTCGAGATTTTGATGGATCTTCACGTTTTGAGGTCCCCTGAATCCAAAAAAAAGTGGTTTTCGAGACATGGTCTGTCTGTGGGTGGGTGGGTGGGTGTGTGTGTGTGTGTGTGTGTGTGTGTGTTCAATTTTAAGCATGAAGGGAATTGAGCTAGGAGGTTGAGAATTTTATATATAAGTTAGAGCGGCCCCGGGACCGACAAAAATAGGCTTTTAATCAAAATCGGCCAAAGAGTACTAGTACTTTACTGATGTACTTCCTTTCAGTTTTTTTCGATTTTCTCAAAATTCGCTCTAACGATTTTGATTAAAAATTCAAAAATCAATTATTTTTAGATGCTCTTTCAAATGTATATTCTCGTTTTGCCCTCAAAATTGTTTGAAGATTACACTTTTCTTGTGCTTCCATAGAGAAGATAGGAGAAATGGTTGCCATGGTAACAAATATAAATATTTTCCCATTTATAAATTTTTTTTTATTTTAAACTAGAATAGATAAGGATTATTTTGAGTACAACAAAAAAATTCCAGTTCCAAAAAGAATGGCAGAGGCTCAAAGTTGAGATTTTTCCAATTTCGGAAGATAAAAAGTTAGTTTCTTATTTTTCCTTTTTTTTATTTTTCTTTTTTTCTTTCCCTTTTTACTTTCTCTTACCCTATATATGAAATATATAAAGAGAAAGTATTCGATTCATTTTTCATTCTTTTCTTCAATTTTCAAATTTTTAGACAAAGCTACAGGTTTCCCTGCTGGACCGATTAGGATGAAATTTAAAATACAAATAGATACTATCAAAAACCCGATACCTTTGATATAAAATTTCAATTTTGAGCAAAAGTGACTTTTTGAGAGGTCATCAAAATTTCAAATTTGTCCTATCTTTAACATACGTTAAAGATTCATTAAAAAACTAGCTGCTCAGCCAGATTTTGGAGAGTGGGCCATAAGAGGCCATCTATCCATATTTGAAATCCACAAAAACTTTTTATTACTCATAATACT
The DNA here is from genome assembly GCA_023213315.1 of Euborellia annulipes. Taxonomy (NCBI): domain Eukaryota; kingdom Metazoa; phylum Arthropoda; class Insecta; order Dermaptera; family Anisolabididae; genus Euborellia; species Euborellia annulipes. The sequence goes on along the minus strand of JAKCPI010026608.1, from coordinate 25 downwards.
TATAAATATCTTATCATTTAATTTA
>JAKCPI010026606.1:0-25510 GCA_023213315.1 Euborellia annulipes | reverse complement strand
ATATATTACATAAGCTTATAGAAAGTAAAAAATATTTGTTTGAAAGGGCTAGGGAAATATAGAAAAAAGAGTAGGCCCTAAATTTTCTTCTCTTTTTTTCTAAGAAAACAAAACCACTTAGGGATGTAAAATTGTTTAATTCTATTTTTACATCAATATAAAGAAATAAAATAAAATTTTCGACTTTGAAAATCATCAATTAAAAAATAAAATTTTCTTTCATTGCATTAATTTCATAAATATTTATCCACTTAGTAAGTAATTAAATTTCCATTTTGCACAATGATTTGTGAATTATCTTTTTTTTCTAAGTAAATAAAAAAAAAAAAAAAAATATTTAGGCGAGAGAAGCAAACATTTGTTTAAGAAAATGATTACGTTATGTTTTGAATAAACCACAATCTGTTTATATAATCAGATAATTTTATTTCATTGAACAGGATAGGACTAATAATTCCGCTGAAATTATAGTTACTGTGTCAGTGTTCATAAGCCATGCATTCTTATATAAATAAAATTCATAATTTATTTATCTCACAAGGAGATTTTGCAATTTTTTCTAAGGGTGGGAGATTATTCAAATATTATCATTACTTTATTTTCCCTCTCTTATTTATTTTTGAGTAATGATTCTCTAACATTCATTTGTATGAATAAAAGCTTTTAATTTCGTGTATAATTAAAATGATTTCGCTTAAATTTTATTATAATAAATTCCCAACTGTACATAAACGTTCTATAATGAGAAAGCCTCCCCGATATTAAAATGGAGGTAAAATATTTTATAGATGTTTCCAAACTATATTTCCACAATCATTATGGAGGATATTAAAACTTTATTATTTTCTCCGTATATGATCTATTGATAGTAAGAGATTAAATGATCGCTGCCAGTCTCATATTTTATGTTAGTATTCAATTATTCATAGGGTAATATTAAATATTTTTTTTTTAATAAAAAATTTAATTTGAAAAAAACTTTTTATTATTGTTTGGGGATATTTATTTGAAATCTATCTTCGTCGTGTCTAAAGATAAATGGATGTTTACAAATTTTTGTTACAAAAGATATCGAATAAATTACTTCACGGTGATCCCGAGATGATGAAAAATAAAACAAAAAAAGTTTTTTTTTCTATATAATTTAAAATTAAATTTACTTTTTTTTCTCTCATTATTTTCCGGCCTTTGAAAATTTACCTTTATATTATAAAAATTTTTCTTCGCTCTTCAGTGAACTTGATAGGCAAAAAAAAAAACTTGGGGGAATTTATTTTTTAGTTTACGATTGTGAGTGAAGGATGTTTATAAATTTTTTTTTAAAGTGAAACTTTTATTTGATCTTCTTAAATTTTTTTTTTATATGATCAGATCATACAATATATTTTTATTTACCTAGGCTCTTGACCTTATCCTTCCTGTCTTCAAAATTATTCGAATGTACAGTGAGAAAGAATATTAAGTCCCACCCATGCGTTTTCTACTTGTGATTATTTCATTGTTTTTAAAAAAATATTATATATTTTTTAATGGAAACTTACATGGCTCAAAGCTAGAAAATTTCCAATAAAGAATTTCATTTTCTTTTATAAAAACAATGAAATAATCAAAGGTAGAAAACGCATCGGTGGGACTTAATATTGTCCCTCATTGTACACTAACTAACCCTCGAGAGAATGTTATCATTTTATTATGGATTTAAATTAGTAAAATTTTACAATATATTTTAATTTCAATTATATCACAAAAACTAATATTAAAAATGATATTAATATAGATGTAACAATTGTTACCTTTCGTCCTAATCTATTTTATTAATTATAAAACACTAATTTAAATCCAGAACAAAAACACTGCCAGATGCCTCTTGAGTACTGCATTCGAATAATTTTTAAGCTTAATTTACATTGGATTTTAAAATATTTAAGGCCCGAGACTGTCGCCAATAAATATAGGCCTAAAAAAGACTGTAATTAAATTTCAATTTTTTTTTTTTTTTTCAAATTTAGGCCATCATTGTTTTGATTTTATTCAAATTTTCTCGAAGTGATTATTAAATTTTATTTTAACTGTCCCACCATTTAATTAATTTATATAAAAAAATTCAGACTTGAAGAAAAAATCTTTAAATTTTATTTTAAATAAAAATTAAGAGAAATTTTAAATCGAAACAAATAATTTTGTATTTGGTATCCCTTTTAATTTTGATTTCTTTATCTGTTTGTGGTGGGGAAATAAATTTGTCTCCATTTAGAAATGAACATGTCAAATTAGCGGCGTGATTCACGGCCCTTTGCCCTTTAGAAAGAAAGATGGCAGGGGGGCTGACTTCTTTCTTGCTCTATCGCCTCCAGATGTATCCATGTCTCTCTAAATACAGAGGGTGATTTTATTTTGGTCTTTACTTGTGGCTTTGACCAGCGGTCAAAATTGGCAAATGCCCCTCTCTCTCTTCTCTCTATTATGTGTATGTGGGTGGTCATCTCTCTCTCCCCATCACGCAGATAGATAGGGCAGATGTTCGCACATCAATAATTTGGTTTTGTCTAATTGCGATCACACATTTTGAAAAATGTTCATCCATTTATCGTAGAAGGGAAATTAAGTTGGTCATTTTATAATGCAATCAATCAGTGTTTGGTAAATTATTATAAAGGGGGAGATATAAAGTAGTTTAATAAATAGGCTTATATTCAAAATATTGGTCATGAATAGAGAGAAAATGAGTCTCTCTATTCAATTTGGTTTTGTTTATTACCTTCTCTTACCTATATATGATTGAATATTGTGGTTTCATGTCAAAATTTCGATGTGGAGATTGTGATTAACACGTTTTGAGGTCCCCCGAGTCCAAAATAGTGGTTTTGGCAACATGGTGTGTCAATTTTAAGCATGAAGGAATTGAGCTAGGTGACTGAAATTATATATTTAAATTAGACACCATCATGGCGCGTGAAAATAAGCTTTTAAACAAAATCGGCCAAAGAGTACTAGTACTTTACTGATGTATTTTTTTCAGTTTTTTTTCGATTTTCTCAAAATTAGCTACAACGATTTTGATTAAAATTTAAAAATCAATTATTTTTTAGATGCTCTTGAAAATGTATATTCTCATTTTGCCCTTGAAATTTTCTGAAGACCATTTTACTCTTGTACTTCATAGAAAAGAAATGATTGCCATGGTAACAAAATACTCGTATTAATATTCTCTCCAGTTCATAAATTTTGAATATCGGCGGAAACTGAATATATGTCGACACAAAAAATCTGGTGTGACAAGCACAGAACACAACTTTCGATTACCGTAGGTTAGAGAAAATTGTGTGCTGGGCGGCCACTCCCACCAGATTTTTATAGAATATGAGTTTCGACTCGGCTTAGATAAGTAACCGGGATGAAATAAAATTTAATTTTACTGTAGGCCAAATTTGAGCTCAAATTAGATTAAAAAAATTAAATTAAAAATAAGAATGTCTTCCGGAAGGGAGGGGTGTTCAAAAAAGAAGAAGACAAAAAAAAACAAGCCACCCCAGAGTAGCATTTACATAGACTCTTGAGTTTGGCGCCAGGAAACAGCAAAGATGCAAAGATCCCCTTTGTGGATCAACGACAACCACTTTGGCTAATGGTTGACGCGACACACTCAAAAAGACTTCCTTCGGGAGCAGGAACCCCACTTGAAAATACATTAGGATATAATCATGTAACCCAGGAGCTAAACGTTTTAACTAATTTTTTTTTTTTTTTTTTTTTTTATAGATTCAAATGCATCGGTAGCAGCAGCTGCAGCGGCCGCAGCAGCAGCCGCCGCTGCAGGCGCGGAACAGCCAGGAATTAGAAGATATCGTACTGCATTTACACGGGAACAATTAGCGAGATTGGAAAAGGAGTTTTATAAAGAGAATTATGTGAGCAGACCGAGAAGATGTGAATTGGCAGCTCAACTGAATCTACCCGAGTCTACCATTAAGGTAAGGAGAGAAATTTATGCAACAATAGACACTTGAACAATAAAGTAGCATTCTTGTAATGGTCCTAAATAAAAATTTTAAAACCACAGTTATGAGGTGAAGATGACCAGTAGCCAGGCTGAGAATCACTTAAATAGCATCAAAGAGAACGAGGTCTAACTTATGTTTTTGGTATTAGATAGGCTACACAAATGAAATAGATTAAGACTGGGCTCTAGTTGAAACATTATAAGTAGGTTATGTAGAAACAGCCACAGGGAATAATGTTTAAAAATTTATTTTGGCGTAATTACTTGTGGTAGTCAGTTGGAGTTCCTGAAAAAAAAACAAATTTTTTTACAAATCAACTTCAAATGATTACCACAAGTTCAAATTTAATTTTTGAACATTATAAGTAGGTAAAGATAAATCAATATAATTTAAATAATGAATAAAACACTAAGTGATATGTTTTAATTTATTCGTTAATAAATTATACACTTGAGGCTTGATATGAATTTCGACAGATATTTATTGATCTTCTGACAAGGGGTAATCTGGTGTGACTGGTCGCACAATCTACAATTTTTTCTTAATTTCGGTAATTTAAAGGCGCATTCTGTACTTGTTTGCCAGAATATAAATACAAATCAAATTTTTAAGTATTAATATTTACAATTTTACATTAAAAATAAATTTTTTTTGCGAAAAAGTACCCCCTCCGCCCTTGGCTTCTGATGATGATTGTCGAATCAAATTTATGATTTACTAATGAATAAATTGAAACATATCACCAAGTGTTTTACTTATATTGATTAATCTTTAAATGTATAATACTCGTATAAAAGATTAAATTAATTCATTTTTATTACGAAATATCTTTCTTTAGTCAAGGAATTAAAGTTGGTTGCATTGTCTTGAAGTAGAGGTTGAGATCCCACTTCAGTGGTTTCCTTTCCGTTCTATTAATTAATTTAAAATAAAATAAAAACGAAGTCTAATTGGCCCTCAGGCTTGGTGGAGTGGCTAGCGAGCTGGCCTTCTATACCAAGTATCGCGGGTTCGGATCCCAGGCAGTCCGATGATTTTATTTAAGCCATTTGGATACCAAACTCAGCCATTTTGTGATAAATAGCAAGTGTGAAATATTTTATTAATGATAACGTATATGAATTGATTGAAAACAATCAATTGACACATTTTAATCAGATAATCAAGCTCAACTCGATTAAATGCCTCCCCCCTCCCTCTCACCCCATAAAAGGGCGTGTCAATACTCATATGAGAGGAATGTTATGTGGGGTTTGTAATTAACACACACACACACACACGTATAGGGAGATGTTAATGGGTGTAGAGATGAAAAGACGCCGACTTGTTGTTCAAATAAAGGTGAGAAGGCTACCGCTAGTGCTTCAATCATTATTAGATGCTTGCTCACTTTAACGGCATTTTCTAACACACTAATCAAGATTACGTATTTAAAACCACAACAATCAAGATAAGAGAGATGATTTTTTTTTCTCACTCTTATATATTTTATAAGTGCTTTCATTTATTTTATTTATTTATCAATTGATAAACACAAATTAAATACAAAGATCGCTTTTAAACATTTTAAATATTAATTGGTCCGTATATGAATATGAATATTTTCTTAATCTTATCTATTAAAAGATATCATAGTAATAAAATCGTAATTTTATCAGATCAAATCAATGCATTAAAGTCTTTTCTATCTCTTTCTTCAAAAAAAAAAAAATCTGGGTTCTAATTGGAGAAAATCTTTTTCTTCTGAAGAAGGTGCGGCCAGGTGCTAATCGAGTCATTTTAACACCGAACCCAACATCTTTGATGTGTGTGTGTGTGTGAGTGTGTGTGTGTGAGCAATGATGTGGCCAATGATGCCTCTCCTCTGCCTGCCACACACAGACTCTTCTCTCTTCTTCATCTTTTTTTTTCTCTCTTTCTGTGATGTTGCAATACTAAACTAATTGAATTGGAAAAGGAAAAAGATTCATTAAGATATTTATGACATAGTAAATCAAGATGGGAAAAAAATCTTAAATAGAGAGATCTATTATTGCGTTTTTAGAAGGAATTTGTGAAAAATAGAGAAGGGTTATACAACAGTGGCATGGATTATTTAGAGTAGTGATGGGCCCTGGTCTTTCCAATATAATTCAATAATAATTATAATAATAATATTTATAATAATTTTATTATAGTGAAACTTTTATTTTTTTAATCAATCAGGGTCAAAAAAAAAAAATTATTCTATATTGTAAAGACCAGGGCCCATCACTGCTCTAAATGATCCATGCCACTGTGGTATAACCCTTGTTTATTTTCCCCAAATTCCTTCTAAAAACGCAATAATAGATCTCTCTAAGATTTTTAAATTAAATTAAGGACAATCGAACTCGAGATCATTTGAGTTGCGAAACACTTATTTTTTCAACATTGGCCTTGGCCTTTTAAGACAGTCTCAAATTCATAGGAGAATTAAAAATTACTAAATAACCGCCATTATAGAGTTAATTTAGGCATATAACAATTTTTCTTTAAATCATTTAATCATTGCTGTATCAGGTGAAAAACGCCCCCTGGTGCCATCGGTACAATATAGACATGTATATTTATTTGCGTTATACACCCTTAAATAGTCTCAATAGTCGAGAGGGTTAATTAAAAACAAATTCCTTTTGCTAACAAAAATTAATTTTTATTTAAATTTTTAGGCCTATAGTTTAGACCTAGCCACCGGAGATTTGGGCCTCAAAGCGTGTCCTAAATTTAGAATAACACCGGAGGTGGTAAGATCTTATGCAATTTTGATTGGGAAGTTTTCCTTAGGGTTAAATTTCCCAATCAAAATTGCATCTTACAACATACGGTGTTATTCTAAATTAATTAAGGACATGCTTTGAGGACCAGGTCTCTGGTGGCTAATAATAATTTTTTATTGAAAAGTTGCATGAAGAACGTGCTATCCATTAAGAAGTACTTCCCAATCAAAATTTAATAAATTTATTTTAAAATATATTTTCTAATGTCTATTTGTGTTCAAAGAATTAATAGAAAGACATATTGCATCATCGATATTCAAGCAAAAGGTTAAAATTTCAAAATTGTCTGTAAATTTATAAGAACAGTTAATTACTTAATATTTTACTCATTACTAGCCTAAAATTAAAAGAAAATAGAGTCATAGTATTCCGTATCTATGTCACCTTTGTTGCGTTATAACTCATTAGCAAAATGAGAGAGAAATATATCATTAGAACAGAAAGAGGATAAAATTTCATATTCAAAAATATAAAAACCATCATTAACAAATAAGCAAAAATGCAAAAAAAAAAAAATATATATTTCTTGAATATTTAAAAAAAAATTTTATGAACACTAGTGATTTGGTTCAATATATAATATAAGGTAAATTTATAAGAATTTTAATTAATATTTAGTTTCGGCAGGTAAAATTTTTCTATCCTTTTAGTAAATAAAAAAGAAAGTTGTACTAAGAATAAAGAATAATGAATTATAGTTTAAGAATGTCACTTAAAAAAAGAAACAAATTCCCCCGCTCATTATTATTACCTTTAAAGGGCGTTATGCAGGGACCAATGACCTTTTAAAACCAAAGAACCACTTGTTCCCAAAAAGAGAAAGTCTAAATAACAAATTAATTTTTTTAAATGTTTGTTTTTCTTAGAAGAAGAGTTTTTTTTTTTATATTTACAAAAAAATTCTTTCACCGCCTTATCTCTCAACCCTTTTTTGGTAGGAACGTGCAAATGGGCAAGAATATGCTCAAAAAAAAAAAAACAAAATGAATTTCCGAAAAATAATTAACAGAAAATTATTTAATTAGGGCTACCTATCAAATTACATTTCGGCTTTCAATTTACACCAGCCTAATAATGTTTCTATGACCGACAATAAATTTTTAAAAAAATTTCTCAAAAAGTATATGAGTAAATAAAAAAAAAAAGAATTATGTGCATTGAATTTTAGAATCCAAAAAAGAATTATATTATTCGTCTATCATTTTGGAAGTTTTGTGATGTGCAAACTATTTTCATTTCCTATTCCTCACTTTGTGTAAAATTTTGTAACTGCTGTTTTCAAGTTAATCATGAAGGATGTAGAAGTGCAGGCAGCCAAAAATAAAACACTCGTTTCTCTGTGAATGTTCAGACGTTTCGGGCAAATTTTATTCGCCCATCATCAGTGAACTATTCTATTGAGAGATAGTTAAGTCTCTGTAATTATACATAGTTTTTGTATTCTATTTAATTAAATAATACGATGATAGTAAAAAAGCAAATTTTAATATTATAAAAAATTTTTAAGTCATATATCATCATATTATTTAATTAAATAGAATATGTGTATATTCAAAATATTTATTAAAAAAATATAAATACTGGACAATGTGGCAACTACCTACTCTGCAGCCTATCAAGTGCCAGGTACGCTTGTCCATATTTATATATTTTTATAATATTATCAAACACTCCCCTATGGTATAATTATAGAGACCTAATACTCTCTCAATAGAATTGTTCACTGAGGATGGGTGAATAAATTTGTCCGAAACGTCGGAACATTCACCAAAAAACGAGATTGTTTTATTTTTGGGCTGCCTACGCTTCCACACCCTTCATAGTATATTTCCAGCCATTATGTTAATTATCAGTCAAATAAATAAAAGGATCAAATTTATCTAAGGACCTGGGAGTTCATTTTCATTTATTTGGTTTCCTGATCTTATATCCTCTAAACCAGTGGTTTCCAAACTTTATGTTACCACGCCTCCCTTAAAAATAATTAATCTTATGATGCCTCCCCCCTCCCCCATTTTATAAATTAATAAAAAACAAAAATTTTTAATGCTAAAAAATATAAATATATATAAAAATATTTTTTTTATTAATTCTTATTTATATTAAAACTAGCAATCATTTGGTCCTGGGGGCCAATATTCGCGCCTCTCCTTAGACTAGTCCGCGTCTCCCTAGGGCCGCCCCCGCGCCTCACAGTTTAGAAAACGCTGGCATAAGGGTATTTTATGGCTGGTGGAATTCGTATAATATCAGGAATGAAAGTTAGAAAAAACAAAGCCAGAATTTTTTCGTTAAAAATATATTTTAATAGCTGAAGTTTCGGCCTTGGTCAAAGTCATCCTAGGATGACCACTAACAGCTCCGAGGATGGCTTTGAACAAAGCTGAAACGTCAGCTGTTAAAATATATTTTTAAAGATTTTTCTAACTTTCATTCCTGAAGAAAAATATTTTTCTCAAATCATATTTTCACGCCCTAGGGGGTACCTGACTTAAATATAAAATTTCAACCTCCTAGCTCAATTCCTTCATGCTTTAAATTGAACCCAAACAGACACACAGACAGAACATGTCGCGAAAACCACTTTTTTGGATTCAGGGGACCTCAAAATGTGTATATCCATCAAAATCTCGACATCGAATTTTTGACATGAATCCAATACTTTCTCTCTCTATATATTAACATATATATAGAGGTAAGAGAAAGTAAAAATTCAAATCCCAATTGAGATTAGTTCTATATACAAAAAGATGCGGTAACTCACCCCAGTAAAATTCTAAGTGGACTAATCATATCTTACTTTTCTACCTAATGAAAAAATCTCTACACAATTCTGCAAGGGATCGATGGGTTCCTAAGTTACCCAGTGTTATTATTATCTGTTTATGAGAGTTTTGAAATTTTCAAAAATCAATTCCGCCCCCGGTAATAAGAAATTTTAGAATGACATTAAAATGTTTCTTCTCACTATGCTATTTGCTAAATATTGAAAATAAATTTTAACAGAATGCATTTATTTTTTAGTAAAAGTATTAAAAAACACTAATATCCTTATGCATTATAGGGGATGAGGCATTAATTTTTTTTTTTTTTTTTTTTTTTTTTAAAAAACTAATTTTTTTTTTATGACACCTACACTCCCCCCCCCCCTTTCAACAGCTTATATTCTCCCTTACCCTTAGTGAAATACAAAATATTTAATTTCATATTCAAAAGAATCGTTTTTCGCAGCAAATTATTTGTTTCTATCATTGTTTTTTTTTTTTCAAGATAAAATGCATAATAATTACCTTTAATAAGACTCTCAAGAGGGTGTGTTTGCTGACGGTGTGGCCAGGGTGGGTTACACTATATTAATTATTCACTTTGATTCACTTTAAACACAAAAAAGAGAGCAACGCCTGCATCCCGGCAACGCGCTCGACTCGACTGGACGAGAGATTGTCTCTCTCTGTTGTATAGGAATAAAACAGATGAAAATAACAATTCCCTTTTAATTAAAAGTAAAAAAATACCTTTTGCTCTAATCTAACTGTATTTAGAGTTGGAAAAGAATGTCAACAAGTGATTTGGAATATTCCAAGGCCTTTCTTAAATAATCAACCCTTCATCCCCTAATCAAAATAATAATCAACCCTCCATTTTTTGAATGTTTTATATTTATTTGGCTTCAATTTAGCTAAAATAAATTAAAAAAACATTTTTTTTAATTTTGCAACCCCTAATTTAATCTTTTTTTTTTTTTTAAACACTCACACATTTTATTTATAAAACTACACGAAGCAATCATTTGGGAAATTGATCTTGGTGGCCAATATTCGCGCCTCCCCTTAGACTCGTCCGTGCCTCCCTAGGGAGGCGCCCTCACAGTTTGGAAAACGCTGCTCTAAACTTATATTAAATACAGCGATTATAATTTTATAATGGAGAGATGGAGATATCAGCCAAATTGGAATGCATTATGTAAGTATAATAATTTCCAATAACTGAAGGTGGTCAGGCCGAAACGTCTTATTCTGGGAGCTTTATTGAACCTAGATAATTCCAATTTGGCTGATATCTCCATCGCTCCATTATAATCACATCCACCACAACTTCAAGCAATGGTTATAATTTTAGTGCATTTGGGCGAATTAGCAGTAGAAGAAATTAAGTATATTGGGACGATTTCTTCCATAACCTTAACGTAACGTCCCAGTATACTTTAAATAAAATTAATCTTATTCGAACATGAAGGTTGAATATGAAATATAAAGTGTTACTAAAGATTGTTGAAAATTAGAATATTAGGACAAAAAAAGTTTGCTACTTTATTTACATATTAAAGAGAATATTATAATAATAATCCGTTTTTGTTATGTGCAGGTATGGTTCCAAAACCGGCGTATGAAAGACAAACGTCAACGTCTCGCCATGGCCTGGCCTTATGCGGTTTATGCCGATCCAGCATTCGCTACTTTAATCCATGCAGCCGCCACTGCAGCCTACGCCTACCCAGGCTACGCCCCATTTGGACCACCACCACCACCTCCTCCACCTCCACCACCACCACCGACACTTCCTACCCCACGATTTGCTTTCCCACCGACACCTTCACGTACACCACCATCACCGGGAGTAATGGGAAGTGATTGCGAAGGAGGACCTTCATGCAGATGCGGGATCGTTAATTGTGTCGCTGCAGCGGCTGCAGTGGCCGCCGCAGCCGCAGCGGCGTCCAACCAACCGACGATGACGGTGCCACCACCACCACCACCACCCTTGACCGTATCGCCGCCTACGGTAACAACAACCCCCACTCGACCGAAACTCTTCCAACCTTATAAGGCTGATCTCACCACATGAACTTCTTCTCGTTAATTAGTCTACATAAGTGCTAAACCAAATTTATTAATAAATATTACATTTAACATGTTTTATAATCGCAAAAAAATAATGTGATAAATTCCTTAAACAATATAAATAGTAAGCATTCAATAAAAAAAAAAAAACAGTATTAGTGACGAAGGAGGATGAACGCACACGGATTTATTTTATTGTTAATATTTATTGGTACAAATAATATTTTAGAAATAAAATATCGTAAGATATTACTAAAAAAGCTGAAGTTGCCAACCCTTATTCAAAATAATCTCCATTTTGTTTTTTGTATACATCTTACGATCTTTTAAAGATATTCAGTTTATTTTTTAATTTGAAAGACATTTTATATATATAAAATAATTAATGTAAATAGATTGTAAATAAAAAATATTAGACATACTAATGTTAATAATATAATATTAAAATTTTGTAAAATTAGATTTAACAAAAAATATAATTAGCAATAAATGCATTTTTTTTTTAAGAACTTTTTTTGCACTATGGATTTTTTTTTACTTTGCTTGATATTTAAATATTTTTAATTGTTTTTTCTCTTAATTTCGGGTTAACACAAAATTTTTTTTTATAAATTTGAACTATATAATTTATATTGTAGTTTGTAATTTAATTAAAAATTAATAAATTTGAAGAAATAATTAAAAAAAAAAAAACTATACTTTCTCTCTCTATATATTTCATATATAGGGTAAGAGAAAGTAAAAACAGTTTCTAGTCAGTTTGGTGCGATTTGTCAAACCAAACCTAAATAAAACAACTGTTAGTGAAAAATAAAAAATTTTTTTTTTTTGGAAATTTATTTCTACTCTTTTTGGATTTCATGTTAGATGATGAATTTCAAAAAAAGAAAATTTTTTTTTATATCCTTATTAAGAATCAATTAATCACTACATGTTGTTTTATTAATAATTTAAAGTTGAACATTTTATTTTAGAAGGAACCGGAGAATAAAACCAGCCGCTAGTGGACGCCTCTCACATCAATTTAATTTGTAAATATGATGTGAGAGGCGTCCACTAGCGGCTGATTTTATTCTCCGGTTCCTTTTATATCTATATGATCCAGCAAAAGTCCTAATTGTAATTTTATTTTAGTGTTAAAAAAAAAAATGTTTCGATTTCGGTCATTTTCTGTGAATATTATTTTTATTTATTTTTTATATATCAACCCAAACATTTTTATGTGTCAAATGTAAAAATTTTTTTTTATTTTGTAAGATATATGTAAAATATATATAAATATAAAAAATAAATCTATCGAAAATAATTAATTAAACTTATATTTTATTTCATGCATAACCTCATAAAAAATTTTTTTTATCAATTTGCTGTTCAGGGCAAAAAAACTTCGGTCGGGGTGTTAAAAGTTGATAAAAATTCAGCTTAAACAGACTACAGTATTACCGGGTCACATCTTGAAAGTTAACTTGACTTACTTTCATAAGTAAAAGTAAAAAAGTCAATTGATTCAAAATTTCCATATGCTCTGTCCGGGGTGTATATAGAAATTTTTTTCGGGAGGGGGCTGGGGGCTGAACTCAAAAATCCGCAGAGTGGCAAAATTTTTTCCCTGCCATGGAAATCATTTTATCTTTTTTTTAGGGACACTAAATTTTTTTTTAAATATTTTCAATTGTATTCGCTGAGATTGTGGGGTACTGTTTATATTATTAAGGGTCCCAGCGGTTGCCCCGAGGTCCGTGTCCCTCCTTTATTTCGAGACAAGAAGACAAGAATCTTAGAAAAGTCTCGAGCTTTTAAATGTGCAGGAGTAAATACAGCGTTTGATACGATTTTTTGTGATTTTTTATTGTTTTTTTTTTTTCTCTGTAATTGGAAGAGATTCAATAGAGAGATTGCTAATTAAATAAATAAATAAATAATTGTATTAAAAATTTTAATATCTTATTTTACACAGAACCGAGAATCCTAAAATAAATACAGAATTTCAGGGGAAAATGTTTTTTAAATGACTAAAAAGTCAAGAGGACCAGCCGAAAAATGAATTTGAAAAATCTGAAATACTACATCAGTAAAGTGTACTTCAAACAATTTTTACCAAAAATTTTACTGATATACTTTTTAAAGAGCATATAAAAAATTGATTTATGAATTTGAATCAAAATCCTTAGTGTCAATTTTGAGAAAATTGAAAAACTACTTCAGGCCGATTTTGTTCAAAAGCTTATTTTAACTGTCCGGGAGCGTACAGTCACAAGTGCCTGTTCTACTCGAAAGAGGAACTTCAAGCCTAGGCAACCAAAACTGTAGGTAAATTAAATATAGAACTTCAATCTCGTAGCTCAATTATTTCATGATCAAAATCGATACACACAGACAGACCAAGTTGAGGAAACCACTTTTTTGGACTCAGGGGACGGACCTCAAAACGTGTATTTTCATCAAAATCTAGACATCGAATTTTGAACATGATTGCAATACTTTCTCACTATATTACATATATAGGTAAGAGAAAGTAAAAACTAAATAAATGGTCGAACTAATCCGAGCGCACTACATTGCCCAACAACTATTCAAAGAAATAACGAAACATGTTTGTTATGTAAGAAAAAAATATTGGCCTTCCTAATGGTCCGATGTTTACTAAAAGCCTTTCAGTTCTTGGCCTTTACCTTTAGCATATGTGTGCAAAATTTCAAAAAAATTGAATAAATAGTTTTTGAGTTTTCTTTGACCAAAAAAATTACCACAGACATCATTCTAAAGAGTACTTAAATGGAGGAGACCTCATGACGCATTTTGGCATTTTCAGTTCAATTTCGATTACATTAACTTTACTTACCCAACCTCCGGCAAAGTTAATAAGACAAACTCAATTAAACAGACGCTATGAATTCAAAAGTAACAAGACGACAATGTCGGTTTCTTCTTCTTAACTATTCTTTGTACCTGAAATATCATCGTTACTCAACGAAGGAATATACTAGCCTCCTGGATTGTAAATGTAATTTTAAAAGTTATTTTCTTTTTTTGACCATAAAAAAAGGGGAGTGAAGCTTCCCTTTTCGATCCCTTTCAGAAAAGAAGATTTTATGATATATTAGAAGAAAGAGAGAGGGCCTAATTAAATGAATTTCCGTTTTCAAAGGCAGGCCGGAAAGTGCAAAATTTTTCTCTTGTAGTTACCGTTAGCATGAAGAAAGAAACCCTAAAAGGAACTATTTATTATTAATATTTTATTATGATTGTTAGGCCCAATGAAGGAGCCAAGGTGACTTGTCCTTTATTCTGCTTATTTTTTTGAAGTTTACATTTTTGATTTGGATGTCAATTTGCATTTTTTGAAGGTTCTTTTGGAAATGGAAAAGATGTCGAACGCTTACCTCTCCTTTTCCGTTATTTGTTCCATTCAAAATTTGTGACCCTTGGCTGAAGTCGAGGCATCCTTTGAGTGGCGGGATTTTCTATAAAGAAAAAAAAAAATATATATATATATAAGTAAATTACTCTATTTATTTTATTTATAAGACTAATACCCATACTCATAGTCATTGCTTGAGGAACAAGGTATCCTTTTGCCTATATAAATGTATAGATATAAGGATTCCTTCTTCCTCAAGGAACGTACTATGAATACGGGTATAAAGCTAATGAAATTCCCTCTCTGACTTGAATTTTAAATTTCCCGCTCCCGTTCCACTTCTTTCAGGGGGCTTTACCACTGGTTAGTATTATATTTATTGTCAATTGAATGGAAATACATAAGAAAGAGCCGCCGGGGGTGTATGGTTATAATGCCAAGGCTTGCCTTCCCTTCCCAACCTTAACTTCTTTAACCTTCGTCAAGAAAAAATGTCATCCTTACTATCTCTTTTTTGGAAGATAAATAGTATAATAAAATAAAATATTTGTTATTATTGCTGAATTTCTTGAAATTCTTAAAAATAAAAAGAATAAATATGGTAGTAAAATCACGTATTTCTTTTACCCTAAGGAAAGTTTGTAAGTTAAAATTGTTAAGAAGGAATAGCCTATGTAGAGCTAATAATATATAACCTATACAATTATAAATAAAATTTTTTAAATGGCTAACAAGTCTTTCATTTATTATATTTGAAATTTTGACTATCCTGATGTAGAAAGCAATCTGCTCTCGAAACGGTGATAGCAAAAAAATTAATACAATCGAGAGAAACAATAAAACAGTTTTAGGGGCCGCTTATACCCTTTATTTGCAGCAATATAGCGGTTTTTCTTTCATCCGTCAACTCATCTACAACCAACATCAATTGTTAGTCACGTAACTCTTTTTGGGCCTGAGCAAGCGTCATCACAGGACCCCCTTCACCAAATTTTACGTATTAATTATAGCTACGTATTTGAAAAAAAAAATTTAAAAATCTATTTTTTTTTTTTACTTCTTTTACTCTTAAATTTTTCCTAACCGTTTAAAATAATTTAATTCAAAATAATGCGAATTTTTTCGACCTTTCTCGGGCCCCCTTGCCGTCTGGGCACTGGGCACCATTCACGTCTTAAGGGGGGCTACAGACGTAACTGGAAATTTGACAAGCATGTACAGTGAGGGACAATATTAAGTCCCACCCATGCGTTTTCTAATTGTTATTATTTCATTGTTTTTATAAAAGAAAATGAAAATCTTTATTGGAAATATTCTAGGTTCAAACCCTGAAGTTTCCATTAAAACATATATAATATTTTTTTAAAAACAATGAAATAATCACCAGTAGAAAACACATGGGTGGGACTTAATATTGTTCCTCACTGTACAAGCAAACTGTAGCGTCTGTATTTAGGGAAGTTTCTAACTTAAATATCAAATTTCAACCTCGTAGTTTTCCTTAGGGCTGGTTGCTTCACATCTAGTCAACTTATCCGACCGATAGCAAATCATCGATATAGTAAACAAGAACACCATTAATCTTAGAGTTAAAAAAAATTAGTTTTTTCACAGTTAATTAAAGTTAATTAACTTTTTGACAAAAATTTTAAAAATTTCCAAAAAAAAAATTCATCATTTTGGACTCAGAGGGCCTCAAAACTTGTATTTTGATCAAAATCTCGAAATCAGATTTTCGACATAAATTT
Organism: Euborellia annulipes; assembly: GCA_023213315.1. NCBI lineage: Eukaryota > Metazoa > Arthropoda > Insecta > Dermaptera > Anisolabididae > Euborellia > Euborellia annulipes. The sequence continues at coordinate 8,761 of JAKCPI010026606.1, read as the reverse complement.
GATACTTTCTCTCTATATTTTAACACATCTAGGTAAGAGAAATTATATTGGATGATAAATAAAATTATAGTAACGCTTGTGTAAGGGAGTGAAAACAAAATATCAATTTCTTTAAATATTCTTATTTAAAAACTAATTCACTACTTGTTCAATGCGATATTTACTATAGGAGTTAAAACTCGAATAATTAATCAAATTACAATTTCTTAAAGGAATAATTTCTATAATATTTATCCAGGCAAAAAAAAAAAAAAAAAAACTTGCTAAATGCAATTTCTTAATTTACATTTAAGAAATGTTAATAGTATCCGTGGGTAGGATATAGCCTATACAAAACATAAGTAAATAAAAAATAAATAAATAAATATGCTAGTCAGCATGTTAGTAATATGCTAATTTTTAAAACATTGATGATTTCTCTCATCAAATATATAATCACTTTTTTTTATTATTTTTTAAGATGATGATGATAAAAAAGATGATGACAGCATCACTCAAATGATTATTTATTTGTTTAGTAATAGAAAGTTAGAAGGGTAAATTTTTTTTAAACTGCTAAATAAAAAGAGTGTGTTAGCTGCCCGTTCAGGTATTTTAAAAACCAACGAAATAAAATTTTGTCCAGAATGAGGAAAAATATTGAATTTATTGAAAATTTTATAATTACCCATTTAAAGGCCCTTTCTTTATGAAAAATCAAAGTAGGCCTATGTATTATTGTCAATTAAATAATTTGAATGGAATATTCTTAATTATATCAGGGTTCGAAGGACGTCGCAGTCAAGAAATATAATAAAAATGTTTATTTTTGTTTATTCGCGAAGTTTCGATCTTCATCAGGGCAAATATTAATAAAAAAATTTGGTTTATTTGTAAAAATCACAACGTTTTAGCCCCTCATTCTGTGGCCTTCTTCAGGTACAATTCAGGAAAGATTACAAAGGTTGTTACATCTGTGACAATATCATTTGAATTAGCTGAGAAAACAAATATTGTTAAATATACACATCTTAGAATTCTTAGACTTCTCTTAGAGTTGTGTGAATGAATCACTGAATCATATACGCCGAGCAAGCAAGTGAATAGCCTACTAATTTTTTGTATATATTAGAAAAAAGATAAAAAATTATTTATGATTGTAAAAAATATTAAATTACCTAAGATCGTGGATATTTAACAATATTTGCCCTGATGAAGGTCGTGATTGGCGACAGAAACATCGACAAATAAAAAATCAAATAAGTATAAAATGAATTGTGGCTGTTATATAAATTAGATTAATGAGATGAAGAGGATGCAGCCAATAATAAATAAAAAGCATCTATTTTGTTAACACTTTTATTTAGGAACGTTTCAGCCATGATCAACAACAGGGCTGAAGATGGCTTTGTTGATCATGGCCGAAACGTTCCTAAATAAAGAGTGTTAACAAAATAGATGCTTTTTATTTATTATTGGCTGCATCCTCTTCATCTCATTAATCTAAAAATCAAATAAATAAAATAGGTTGGTTGCTGGGTATATGAAATTGGAGTGGGGAGGAATAGAACCAGCGAGAACACCTTTACACTTAATTCGAGACAAACGTTTTGGCAAACATAATAGCCGCCATCTTCAGTACCAAAGAAAGTATCTTAAGGTGTCCCTGTCATATATATAATAACAAGTGGTAAAGCCCGCCTTCTGCATCATATTTATTCTTGCTCACTGTTTGGAAATTTTGCTTGCCTTCGGCAAGGTTTCAAATTCCCCTCTCTGACTTAAATTTTAAATTTCCGTCTCCCGCTCCACTTCCTGTGACTAGCCAAACAGCGCACTGATAGACATATACACACAGGGACAGGAAGTCAGCCGATATGCTTTATATTATAGTTTGAAGATGATGATAAGGGTAGTATTGTATATGAAGCATCAGCACAGATGTAACAACCATTATAATTTTAACTGAATTGTACCTGAAGAAAGCCACAGAATGAGTGGCCGAAACGTTGTAATTTTTACAAATAAACTACAGTTGAACCGAAAATCAAATTCTTTTATTGAGATACCCCATGTTGCTTCTTCAAAACTCAATACGGTAGGATAGGTGTAGGCTTGTTTCTTGAGAAAAATAACTTTTTAGAGTGTTTTCTCCAAATAAATGTCGATATACGGATTATCGGAAAGTGGAAAATAATTGCGAATCAGAAGAAATATATCTATTTTATGGTAATTTAGAAAAAAAAAATATAAATTTGTTTAATTCATGAGTGTTAACAAAAAAAAAAAGTGCCCCAAGTGCGAATTTGATAATTGTTTGTAAAATGTATGCGTACTGAGAGAGTGAGATGTGTGTAGTAAACCCTCCCTGAAAGAGAGCGAGGCAATATAAGTGATTTAAATTCGACTCGTCGTTTCTAAATTGGAAATGAGGGTCTCCCCCCCCCACCCTTCGCCCCGTACTTGGCTTGTATATCACACCATATTGCCCCGCCCTGACTCTATGCTAATCATTCAATCAGACTATTTGGCTTTAAATCGAACTTTAAGCCAAGTTCAAGCACTTGGGATTCCGCACACAGAGGGGTTCTTTTTGTTCACAACTCCCCCTCTCTCTTTCTCTATTATACAATTTGTCGGCGCCCTATCTAAACGAGCATATCTCGCCAACTGGCCTTATAGGTCATCCATCTCTCATACGATAATCGTGTCATTTTTTAAACATAAAAACCAACCCCCTTCCAGTGTATGACGAAGCTCTATGTATTATATACAGAATATTACCAGTATAACATCATTTATAACGGATTTAATGTTTTGACATGGCATTCAAGTTGATTTTACATGGAAAATAAGCGTTAGACGGGGGGTCAATAAATTGAGCAGATAAATTGTTTTGATAGCGCTTTTGAAACTCATTTCTATAATAGCTTTAATATCTATAATGCCATTTATATTAAGACCTTATTATTTCCGATTGTAAATTGACAATTTTTTTTTTATTCAGTGATAAAAATGTTATTATGTCTCTATTTGTAATGAAAGAGAGATGGAATATGATTCTAAAAAAAAATGAAAAGAGATTTGGATACAAAACTACACTGTAAAAAAAATCTGATGTGACTGATCACACAGCACACAACTAACAGTAAGTTGTGTTTTGTGCTTATCACACCAGGTTTTTCGTGTCGACATATAATATATTCGACAGTATGGTATATTTGAATTCAAGATATCTATCTATATATATAAAAATGAAATGGGAAAAATGTATGTATGTATGTAAATATGTATGTATATGTTCTATAGAAATCCACAATTTTCAATGAATCCATTTGAAATTAAGTACACCTATAATACATGGCTCTGGGAGTAACGTAGTAATAATTTGAATCTCTTAAATGTTTTGGAAAATTAATTATAATCAAATTTCTTCAATATGGGAACACAAAATCAACAAGTTGGCTTGAAAAGTAGAGAGCGTCCTTTATGCTGTGTGAACCAGCTTCCTACCTGACTATGGGCTGGGGGTGGGGGCTACGCAGCAGTTGAATAACGAAGAGAGGAAGCAGGTGACTGACCCTTTAAACAGTCATAAACAGACCCTTTTGTGCTGTTCCCAATCGGTACCCTCGCCTCGCTTGAATATAAGATCCTTCCTTAACATCTTAACACTTGCATTGCAACAAGAAATATCCCAAATTGGGAATAAACTTGCTCGCCGAAGGCGAGCAAGGGGTCCAGGGGCGTAGCCCCCCTGGCTAGGCGGAAAGCCCGCCGAAGGCGGGCTTTGCGACTAGTAAAATATATAACATAGAATATATATATATTTTGTTTCCATGGCAACCATTTCTCCTATGAAGGACGTCATGGAGCTCCTCTTTTTGTAAAATATCTTTCGGGGCAAACCATTTGTAAATATTTATATACAGCATATTATTAATAAAGCAGTGTAAATACCAGGAACTAAATTAAATTAGTCAGAAACTAAAAAATTTGCAAACAAAACAAAATGAATGTGAACTAGGTTATGTGCAGTCAACATTGCTGCCAAATAGAAAAATACAAGCAAGGAGGAGCTTTATGACGTGGACCAATCAAAAACTGTGACCGGAAAATTGTTTGTTTACTAGTTTTTGTCCAACCTGTGTATTTTAAAGACCTTGCTATGAAGTACAAGAATAAAGTGTGCTGCATAAGCTTTCAAGGGCAAAATGAGAATATACATTTTAAAGAGCATTCAAAAATTAATTGAAAATTTTTAACAGTGTATTCTTCAAATTTCTGGTCAGGTTAGTGTGTTCAAAATTTTGAACGAAGAAGGGTTCAGAACTTAATTGAAGAGGCCGCGGCTCAACACTCAGTCATAGGAAATGAAAGTCTTGTAGCATTTGCTTTTCAAAAAAAAAAAAAAAAAAAAAAGATTTATAGCCAAAAGATGTTTATCTTAATTAATTTGCTATTAAGATTTGATTTCCTTTCACTTGTCGCGCATCCTTGGATTAGCTTATCATTCTCCCTCTTTCTCTAACATCTATGTAATTAGGGTAATTAGCATAAGTGAGATAAAATAAACAACCAATTTGCAAACAAGGACGAATTCTTAGGATTCTGTGAGAAGGTGAAGGGAGGATGAATTTTTTCAAATGTAAATTTTAATGTTTACTTGATCAAACTTAATAAATCTAATATAATTCTTATATTGTCAACTTTTGTTGTCAAATTCTTTGTTATTAAGTTCAAGGTCAGTTTCATCATTCAAGGTCAAGTAGCTAGTCCTAGGTTAATTTTTTCGCGGCATGGTCTGTCTGTGTGTACGTGTGTGTTCAATTTTAAGCATGAAGGAATTGAGCTATGATGCTGAAATTTTATATTTAAATTAGACACCTCTCTGGAGCGTGAAAATAAGCTTTTAAACAAAATCGGCCAAAAAGTACTAGTACTTTACTGATGTAGTTTTTCAGTTTTTCTCAATTTTCTCAAAATTAGATTTAACTATTTTGATTAAAATCCAAAAATGAATTATTTTTTAGATGCTCTTTGAAATGTATATTCTCATTTTATCCTCAAAATTGTTTGAAGCACTCTTTACTCTAGTACTTCATAGGAATGATTGGAGAAATGGTTGCCATGGTAACAAAATATAAATATTTTACAATACTTATAAATTTTACATTGGGGGGCCTGGCAACAGAGTAGAGCAACAGTCACCACAATCGTTGCTGTTAAGAAATGCCAAGCGCGGCGAAATCTGGGATAGGTGACCCCCAGAAATCAGCGTGTAGAACGTCCCCCGATTGCCATCGGTATAATAAATGTAATTAATATATATGTAAAATTAAAACCTTAATGGCCTCTGCAGCCAAAAAAGGGGAAATAAAAAAAAAAAAAAATTTTACATTTTGAATTTTAATATATATCGGTGGGAACTAAATATATGTCGACACAAAAAATTGGTGTGACAAGCACAGAACACAACTTTCGATTACCGAAGGTAAGAGATTAATCATTACAAATTAGGGAAAAAAAAAACTTTTTTTTTTTATATATTTTCGTGTTAATTTGATATTAGTAACTCTTTCTTTGTAGGCTATTATCAAATCTTTTTTTTTCGATTTCATTGTTTTCATATATATCTACATTTTTTTATTAGCAAATCATTATATATGAATTGGAAGCGGAAGATGGAGAGTTAATTGAGACAAGCGAGCGACTTGTGATTTAATGAATGAATGAATGAATGAATGAATGAATTAAAACTCATCGCGTGAAGAAGGGAGAGTGTGAGAGAGTCATCCAAATTGGAGAGAGAGAAAGGGATCTCTCTCTCTATGTATGTGGAGACATGTGGGTGGGAAGAAGAGGGGGGAGGGGGCAAGATGGCGACGACGAACACCCCGGGGGAGGCGACCCAATCGCCCTGGCCAATTCACACCAGTAAATAAAATATTATTTTTTCCGTTTTATGAAGGGTTTGACCTGGACCCAAAAAAAAGGGGAGAGAAATCCCTTGGGAGAGGCCTGCTGCATATGTCTATTGGGGTCTCTCTCTCTCTCAATGGATAAGAAAAATTTTGTTAAATTTTATAAGCCATTTCACTTGGATCAAATTGAATTTTATGCATCGAACGCGTCCTTTTTCTAATCAAAAATTTTAATAATTTATTGGGATAATTAAATTTTCAGGAGATGATCCTACAACCACAGTCATTTATCAGAAGATAAGACAATTATTTGAGTGAATGTTCCAGGGCTGTTTGCTTTACTCTCCGCCTCTAAATTAAGTAAACAATTTATTGACATAATTTATCCAGTACAATGAATTTTTTCATCCACATTCATCCAGCATTAGACGTTAATTATTTCATTGCTTACGTGTTCATATGTTTGCGTTGATTGCTTTCACACCAATTTTTAGAGTTCTGATAGTTAATTCTGTCACAGAAAAGTCCAAAAAGAGTTCAAAACAGAATTAAAACTGTAATTTTTTTAATTTGTCAACGTAATTTATTATACTCCTCTATATTTTGAGTCTTTTGCTTAATAGGCTATGCATACACCCAGAATTGGGCAGGTGTTCGATCATTTTGAAATTTGATTTTGGATTGAAATTCACCAGACAAGAAAGATTTAGGATTTGGAATGAAATCCAAAGAACCAGGATCGAAATTAAATACTTTTCCAAAGGGATTTGTGCATATTTACTTCATTAAAATCCTTAAAAAAATCTGTTTTCCAAAAAAAAGGTCCAAATAGGATTTAAAAAGCGAAGAGCAGATCCAGGATCTGGATTTAGATTCTGCATAGATTCAATTTTGGGATCGAACCTGCAGATCGAATCGCGATTATTTTTTAGTGGATTTTGTTATTCCTACCTTCACCGAACTTTTTATAATCATAAAGTTTTTCGAAATAAAAGAAGCAAAACTATTTAATGACAAAATGTTATTTCTTTTAAAAGTCAATCAAATTATTTCCCAACTCTTGTTTATAAACAAGGAAGCGCTGGATCTTTGGATGGGAGGAATAAGGCTGATGAATTTAAGCTTTCAATATAGGAATTTTTCAAGTTAAAAATGTATCTTTAAAGTCTTATTGTAATAATAATAATGTGTAATGATATCATAATGGCTTTAGTAGCCGAAAGGGCAAAATTAAACTAAAAAAAAAATATTAATATATAAATTCAGATATTTGGTCGAGCCATTTATTTGTCACAATCATCACAAGTATGTTTTCAAATTCTATTTTATTCAGGTTTTTTCGAAAAAGTTGGCCGAATTGTGCAGTAGTGACGGATGTTTTCAATGTTGACCCAATCAGAAGTGGCGCAGCAATTAAGTTGTTGAATTTTATTTAATATAATAGTCAGATTTCCACTAGAAAAGTAGGCCTAATGATCCTGGGTTTTTGAATGTTTTCAGTGGCGTAGTATTGGGAGTTATGGAGATGATGTCGTATTTATTCACATTTGAATGAGGAGAAGTATGGTTCATGAATCACTGGATGTTATCCAGATTTGATGAAGGTTTTCAGTGGCGTAGTATTGGCAGTTATGAAGATGATGTCGTATTTATTCACATTTGAATGAGGAGAAGTATGCTTCATGATTCACTGGATGGTTACTGGATGTTATCCCGGGTTGATGAATGTTTACAGAGACACACTAATTGGCAGTTATGGAGATGATGTCGTATTTATTCACATTTGATGGAGGAGAAGTATACTTAATGATACACTGGATGATTACTGGATCCCGTGTTGATGAATGTTTACAGAGGCGTACTAATTGGCAGTTATGGAGATGAAGTATTTATTCAAATTTGAATGAGGAGAAGTATGCTTAATGATTCACTGGAAGGTTACTTGATGTTTTCAGTGGCGAAGAATTTGGTAGGAACAATTATTATCGAATTTTTCAAATTTTTACCAGGAAAAAGCAGACCTAATGATGGATAGTTGTTGGATGTTATCTGACTATTTTATTGCATTAAAGGTGCAGTGATTGGCTAAAAAAATTAAAAAAAAATATATGTTAATTCATTTGTTATAATATGGATTTCCCGAATAAAATGATATTGGTCAAATTTTTACTCACCTTTAATTATCATGACTCCTTGACCCTTCCTCTTCCCCTCTTCCATTTCCTCTCTCGTTTCCCTTTACATTTTCCTTTTAGGGCTTTTGCATTTTATTTCTATAGTTACGTAGTCATTATTAAATTAGGATAGAATTATTAATTGTTACAAAGCTAAGTAACTATAGAAATAAAATGCAAAAGCCCTAAAAGGAAAATGTAAAGGGAAACGAGAGAGAAATGGAAGAGGGAAGGGAAGGGTCAAGGAGTCATGATAATTAAAGGTGAGAAAAAATTTTACCAATATCATTTCATTCGGTAAATCCATCTTATAACAAATGAATTAACATATTTTTATTTTTTTATTTTTTTAGCCAATCACTGCGCCATTAATGCGATTAAATAGTCAGATAACATCCAACAACTATCCATCATTAGGTCTGCTTTTTCCTGGTAAAAATTTGAAAAATTCGATAATAATTGTTCCTACCAAATTCTTCGTCACTGAAAACCTCAAGTAATCATCCAGTGAATCATTACTTTTATCATTCAAATGTGAATAAATACGATATCATCTCCAAAACTGTCAATTAGTGCGTCTCTGTAAACATTTATCAACCCTGGATAACATCCAGTAACTATCCAGTGAATCATGAAGCATACTTCTCCTCATTCAAATGTGAATAAATACGACATCATCTCCAT
>JAKCPI010026605.1:0-16468 GCA_023213315.1 Euborellia annulipes | reverse complement strand
GGATGGGCTCTCAGAGATCGTCAAGTACCACTTGTTCATCTGGACTTTTTGGTAGAGCAAGACATAACTCGGTGTATTCGAGCCCGGAAGCGGGAGGGCTTCTGGAGGACAGCCCATGGTCCTTCAGCATAAGATGTCGCTATACGATAGATTAGTGGGGGAAGATCTCGTTCTGGACGCGCTCACCAATTAAAAGGAAGACCAGGTGAATATTTAATATTGGGCCATGAATTAAATATTGAGAATTAAAAGGAATTATTTTTAGCCTTAATATTTCTTCTGAAACGTCAAGAAAAGTGAAAAGTAACAAACAAAATGAGCATTTTGATCCAAAGAAGGGAGGGGGGGATTTCGGAGAGGAGATTGTCCCTCATATTGCAAAAAAATCATTAAAAATATCGATTTTTTCTGTTTTTTTTTCGCAATTTTTTCTGCTTTGATTTTCTACATATTCCAACCCCCCCTCTCATCCTTCATTAAACATCCCTTAACGAAAAAATATATATATTAGGGTGGTTCAAAAAAACTGGTGGAAATAACATAAGAAGGGGGCTCCCCCCGAAAACGGTACGGGGTGGGGGAAACGGAGGTCATATTTGGATTCAGGAGGTCATTTTACATAAGAATTTGATGAAATTATTTCGGAACTCGAAAAAAAAATTTCATTACCCCTATTAGTGTTTTTTGAAAATCAATGTGATGTGCCTCTTAACCATATTCGATTTTTTGCCCATACTATGAAAACCGTTGGTTTTACTAAAAAATGTTAAAGGACTTTTTTTTAGTAAATTTAATGCTCTTCAAAAAATTACTGATGAACTTTTTTTTACTGGACCAACCGTTTAGGAGTTACAGGTGTTAATAGTAAAATTTAGGGGAAATTGATGAACTTTGACCATCTGGCGGGCCAGGTAAACGTAATCCGATCGGTCTAAAATTTTGCAGGTAATTTTTAATTTAATAAAGGAACAAAATGACAGGGTAGTGTTTTTTGATTTCGGATTTTTATTTTTGACCATCAATAAACTTGGACCACCCTACTGTTTATATCTGGCAACTCATAAAGTTATCACAGGAAAAAACAAGGCAACCTAATGTATAGGCTTCATACTTTCGATGGGTGCCTAAATTGTTTCTTAAACCTACAATTTTAATAATACATTCAAATATTTTCACTATTTTGTCTTATTACATTTGATTAACATTTTTTGTATATACAGTATATTATTAATACACAATTTTAAAACTTATTTTCAAAAATTAAAATTTAATCACATCTACTCATTGTATATTATTTATTTAGATTTGTTTAAAATTACAATTTTCATACCTTAATAACTAAAGAATCTAGTATGTAATCGATTAATACACCGTTGCAGGGGCGTATATAGAAATTTTTTTCGGGGGGGGGGCTCGAACTCAAAAATTTTTCTGAGGAAAATTTTTTTTTTAAGAAACTATACTTTTTTCACACGAAATTTTTTGAGGAACATTTTTTCTATTGCGGAACCAAAGTTGTCCATCCTGCGGAAAAATTTGTTGCGCTGATGTCTGTATATCCCTATATATGTATATGTGTTTGGGAAATTTCGGGGGGGGGGGCGCCCTTAAATACGCCTCTGCACCGTTGTCATCTATTGGACAATTATTGTATACTTAATGACTACGATAACGAATGATATGGTTTTTAATAACTGCCCAATAGTTGACAACGGTGTATTAATGCGATTACATACTAGATTCTTTAGTTATTAATATTTAGGTATGAAAATTGTAATTTTAAACAAATCTAAATGAATTATATACAATGAGTAGATGTGATTAATTTTTTAATTTTTGAAAATAAATTTTAAAATTGTGTATTAATAATATACTGTATATACAAAAAATGTTAATCAAAATGTAATAAGACAAAATAGTGAAAATATTTGAATGTATTATTAAAATTGTAGGTTCTGAGGATGATGATTGCAATGAAACTGATACTTGTACAGTGAGGGACAAAATTAAGTCCCATCCATGCGATTTCTACATGTGATTATATCATTGTTTTTGAAAAAATATTATATATTTTTTAATGGAAACTCTCAAGGTTCCAACCTAGAAAATTTCTAATAAAGATTTTTCTTTTCTTTTATAAAAACAATGAAATAATCACAAGTAGAAAACGCATTCGTGGGACTTAATATTGACTCTCACTGTACAAGGCAGTTGACCAATAACTAAATTTAAAATAAAAACGTTTTTTATAATCTGAATCAACATATGAACCCAAAATAATATTTTATTATTTCTAGAAGTAGGAAAGACTGGAAGAGGAAGTGGAGGGCAAACCAATTTTTTTAAGTAAATGGTCTGTAAACTGGAAATTTGATCATAACAGAGAGGCGTGTATTTCATGATCATATATCAGAATAATTTATAATTGTAATAGAAATCTCTTATTTGATAAGTACTCATTTGAATATATTTTTTAATGACTATGGATTTAAATGTAAAGAAAATGGATCAACTAGGTACTTAATTTAAGCAAACAACAAATATGTATGAAAAAAATAAATTTAACTCACTTAAAACCAAGGATCTTCTGCAAACAATAAAATCTCATTCCCTTTAAAATTATTTTTTTGTTATTAAAGAAGTGTTTTACATTATGTTTTGACGGATATATATTTTTGTATTAGGTTTAGTAATTATTTAAAAGGTCATGCTGACAATAGTCATTAAGTAAGCTCCACATTTCTGTCATTGATATGTATATAAAAGCAGACTGCAAATTTTTTTTATTTTAACTATCTTATATAACAAATATAAGCATTTTATTTATTCGTTTATTGTTAATGTTTCAGGAACTCAGAAAATGAACGGCGCAGTCCCTGTTGCCTTGCGCAATCGTCCCCGCATCCCGACACCTGATGTTACTAAAGAAGTGATGGACCGTGAAAGAGGCTTAGCTCTCTCACAATCGTTGGCACCCAATGTGGTTTCCACAGTGGCTGCAGCTGCTGCAGCAGCCGCTCATCAAGCAGCCATGCCGGCAGGCACGTTGGTAGCTCATCAATTGAGTGGCATGCCGGGTCAAGAATTGCCTGTGGTTCAAGTTGTCTTGTCGCCCATTCCAGAAAGAGAGGGCAGCCCTAAGGGCTCCCAGATTAGTGAAGTTAGCTTGGGAACTACTGGGGGACAAGGTACTGCTGCATTGGCACAGGCAGTCCTTTCGCCGGCACTTACAACCGCCGGGCTTACCGCCTTGGCGCCTAACGTCGCTGTCACCACGTTAGCCTTAACTCCCGTCACCGGGTCGCAGCCAATTTTAGCGCCTCTACATTTTAATAGCGTGACTTCAACACCGCAGCTTCAGCGGATACAACTTGCCCCATCAGCCACTCTTACTATAACCGAATTTGGGGCAGGTTCATTATCAGGAACAGAATCTAACGACGGAGGAGGAGGATCTACTCATGGACTCTTGACCGTTGAGGACGAATCGGAACGGAGCAGAAGAACTTCTGTAGCGAGTCAACAGACCATCGCAAGCCAACATTCCATTAGAAGCACTCCTAAAAATAACAATAACACGACGACACATAAAAACGGCGAAGTTTATGTCTAGGATAAGGACTAGTCTCTGCTTCTTCTGATTAGTGATATTACACCCTTTTAAGGGTTGGAGGGGTCAATTTGGTGCTCGAAAGGTGCCAAATTCGGTTTATTTGCTGCGTTCCTGTCTTTTTTTTATTTTATTTTATTTTTTTTTTTTTTGAAATCGTCGATTGGCGCATCCGGCTGTGACTGCGTGTGTGTAATTCTTAATAATCAAGTCATATAGGGTGCCTTATATTAATCGTGATATTTATACATTTAATAATTATAATAATAATCTAATTTAAATGATCAATTGTATTATATTACAAAAAAAATGAAAATAAGGCAAATTTAATAATTTTTAAGACTTTGTATATAGAGATGTGATAGTAATACTAAGAACGAAAAATCATCTTTTTTTTTAAAAAAAAGTTTATTTTTCGATCTATCTATTGTAAATATTTTGTAGATATGTTTTTTAAGTATTAGATGACAATTTTTAAAACTTTATTGAATGATAAAAGAAAATCATCTTCACACATTTATAAAGAAATGTTTTTTTACGGGATCAGAACTGGAGACCTACAATCATTTGACGAATAAAGGAAAAATTTACAAATACAAATTTGGTCCAGTCACCATGGACTTCATGTAGAGGAAGCAGACCCGATTAGTCTGGAGATTTCTTGCTTAGACTACCGAGGTCAATTGATGAAGAAGATGCCAGAAAAAAAAAACTCATAGGAAATAAGGGGCTGGATTCCCGAGTGCAGTTAGGACAAAGAAACAAATTTGTTCTTAGTTATTTCAACCCTTCATAGCTAACAAGTAATGAATCTTTACAGATATTATTTTAGTAACATTTAGACCAGGGGTGGCCAACCCAAATGACCACTTCGGTATACTTCATATATTATATATGGACCCTGTTATGCAATGGTGTGTCAAAGACCAAAAAAATTCAAAATTGAGTTAAACATGGAATATTGTTTCAAATGCTTTAATTAATAGTATTTTTTATGAAATATGTCCTAAAAAAATTTATATTTAATTTTACTTGCACAATTGATAAGAAAAATTATATATCCCCCCCAATCCAATGTAAACAAAAAACTTTATTGTTGATTTTCTCAAAACTCGATGTTTGGTCTTTGACACACCATTGCATAACAGGGTTCATATAATGCCGCATATAAAATTATATATCCCCATATTAGATTTATATCCGCATAGACACTTTTTTGGGGTAAAAAATTGAAAAATTATGAGTTATTTTTATTGTATTTACTATTATTCTTACATGTAAACTTAGATAATACAATAATAATGATACTAAACGCACATTGTAAAGAAATATATAAAACTAAAGCTGAACGCATACCGATAAAATGCTCAATGACAAAACATTTTTGACGAATTCTTTTAATATAGGTCAACGCACACCGATTAAGCAAAACCAAAAGACACAATTGGGCATGACTCGACATTTCAAGCAAAATGTTTTTTCATTGAGCGTTTTTGCTTAATCGGTGTCCGTTGGTATTGAGCAAAATGTTTTAATTTTACTAGTGCGTATTTGTTTCTATGATGAATCTCGCGGGCCGAGGGTTGGCCACCCTTGATTTAGACTATATATACTGTATAAATATAAATTTTATATATGTGATGACAAAATTTCTCTAATTCCTTTTGGTTTTCTATTGGCGAGGCCAAACGTCTTTTGGCCCCCGGAAAACAAACTCAGGATCTCCAGCCTTTCCGTAGGATCGGTGTGCTTTCCATTGCACCAGACCGCCGGATCCTCAACCTACACCAATAAAACAATTCCCCTTATATGCGAGTTAACCTTACAAGTTTCTAACAAAGTGAGAAACATTAAAGAAAAATTTCTCACTTGTCCTCTGTTTTTTAAACCAGTTGAGGGACAGACGTCTGAGTCTGCTCTAACACACTACTGTAAGCAGTGAAATCCATGAGGCTGGAGGTAACTTGCAAGATTAACTCGCATATAAGGAGAAGTGAGTTTTATTGTTGTAGATCGAGAGCCTGGTTCAATGGGCAGCAAAGGAGGAGATCCTGGGTTCGATTCCCGGGGACCAATGGGCGTTTGGCCTCGCCAATATGTTAAATCAATATAATATATTCTTCAATGATGAAGATAGGGGGCAGCCTGGCGGATATTAATTAATAAGAAGGATGAAAAATTAAAATTCGGAGATGATTTTCAGGCCACTTTATTTGGATTAACTCCTTGCGCTATGGGTCAACGTTTCATTCGGTGTCAAGAAAAACAAATAGCCCTCAATTTGTCATTTAAAGCTGTGACCAATCACGCCAAGCAAATCATTCTTCATTTGGCTCCATTGCCTTTCACATGTGTACTGACGTGATTGGTCACAGCTTTAAATGACAAAATTGAGGGCGATTTGTTTTTCTTGACACCGAATGATCCTGAAGAAGGAGTAGTTTTGGCTCCGAAACGTTGACCCATAGCGGAAGGAGTTAATCCAAATAAATTGGCCAGAAAATCATCTCAGGATTTTATTTATTCATCCTTCTCACATTCTTCAGAAGATTTATTTCTTGTTATTCCTCTGTGTGAAGGTGTACAAAATTTCGATAACAAAAACAAGTTAACTTTTATTGTTCAACTGTACCAGGGAATTCAATTTCTAATAGTGATTTAAGCGCAAATGATGCTCGACTTGAAGCAGCGGGGGGCGTGCCCCCTCCCCCCCCCCCTTCTTCCCGTATCGTGACGCTTCTGGTCTTTAAATCTATAATTTATATTTCGTTGAAAAGATTGTCGGTCAAAATTGATATCCTATAATATAGAAATATTTTATTACAATTTATACCAATATACCAAACGCTAAGGTATAGCTTTTGTTTAAATAATTATTTTCAAACAGAATTTATTTTTATAATTATAAATTTTGTAAATAATATCTATTAGTTAGGAACAAATATCTATTTATCTATTAATATATTTATTTGTTTTATGTGTATATAAGTTAAGATTTTAATAATAAAAATAAATTTTCTTTACAAGTTGAAAAAAATAAATTCTGTTTGAAATTTTAATTATAACTCGAATATATATATATATATATATATATATATATGTATTTTTTTTTAATTTTACATTTTGCCATTTATATTAAGAAAATGTTTCTCTGAATTTCCATAATATTTGTTTCTTTCGTAGTATTATTTATTTTAATAAAAATAAAACAAAAACTTATATGATAATGTTATGTCGTCGTCACATGTAATTTAAACAATTTTGTCATTTTATTATAATATCCTAATAAATTTTATAATATTCAAAGTTTTAATATTCGATTGTGAAATTTTTGCGACTTCACCGAATTATTTTTCTTATCTAAAGAAAAAAAAATTTCCTCCTTTACTCCCCCCCCTCTCTATCCGCCCTTGATATAGACCTATTTAGTTTCAGATTTTCACTTCCTTGAAACTTGGAATTTTAATTTGGAAAATATAAAATTTTTGAGATGATTACGGCGCTACGAATTTCGTTTTTCAGTATTATAATAGTAGTAATTAATCTGTGGAGTAAATTGATCTTGAAATTTGTACTTAATTTAGAAAATATAATATTTTTTAATGTATTTTGGCTAAAGACTATATAATAAATTTAATTAGTTAATTGTTAATATTTATATAATTGTTATTATTCATTTATTCTTCATTAATTTTATTTTTTAATAAAATTGTATTAAAAAAATATGGTCTTTGTAACAGGAGTGATCAGGAGAATAGAATAGTAAAGGAGTGTGTTGGCGCCAAAAAAAAAATAACCTCCTCTCTGTTTTTAATCTCCGGGTATTAGGTAATTTATCATATAAATTAAGAGGATATCAATCTCAGGCTGATTAGTGCTGCGGCCCTGTGGAGTCTTTTAGAATTATAAGTATAATTTTTAAAGTTTCCACAAGAGTGCAGCACAAATCAGATATTTTATTCAATTATAAAGATTTTCTTTCTAAACACAATATATTATTTATATGATAAATTTCCAATGATTAATACGCGGAGATCAAAAACAGAGAGGAGGTTTTTTAATAATAATAATTATTATATAGATATTAACAATTAACTAATTAAATTTGTTATAGATTATGACGTCTTGCGCCAGTACCATTGATTACATTTGCATGCAAGTCTTTTTTTCCAAGTTGCATGTGTATTTGATTGTGATTGGCCGATAGTGAAACCACTCGGGCCAATCAGCTCGCTTCTTTTAGGCGGCTGTTGGTATCAAGTCTCTCTCTCTCTGCTTGTCGTTGTCCCATCAGTCGCCATAATGAGGGCAAGTGTTAAATATCATACCTGTGCTTGTTTGATCCAATAAAAGAAGCTACCTTTGATTGTGTTAGTTGAACCCACTCTTTTCTCATGTATTCCTCATGTTTGAACATTTACCTGAACAGTCTTCACACCTTAACAACCTGAGTGATGTCTACCAACGCTCTCCTGCCTTCATTAACTCCATCCAAGGATTCCTTCAAAAGGCTCGCCTGCATCCAAATCCAGGTACCCTACGCCATCTTGCTTTCCTAATTATTTTTTTTCTATTTACATATTAAAACAAAAAACTAATTTACTGCACCTTTATTCATTACAAAATTATATTGATATATAATTTTTTTTTAATATTAATTGAAATTTCCAACCCATCCCACTCCCTTTTTTTTTATATATAGATGGTATTAATATAACAAATATAATTATAATTCTCAAAAATATTTTAATGGAAAGGGTTTTTTTTTTTTTATATTAATTGTAATCATTTATTAATCGTTTTCAAAATTATTAATTTATGAAAAGGAGAGGTAAATTTCCCCCCTCCCAGACTACCATTCATTATTTTTTTGTCTATTGTCCTAACAAATTTTATTGGATCTTCTATTCCTCCCAAAAGACATCATTTTTTCAAAACCGTAATTATTTTATTTTAACAATATTAAACTTTGTTCCGTTCTTCTTTTCTGGTCTTTATTACAATTTGGCTGCTATAAATTTATCTCTTTGTCTCTATTAAATTTTCAAAGAGTATTTTTTTTTTAATATTAACTGTAATACTCCAGGTTCCCGGGCCCATTTTTACTTCTCTTATTACAATTTATTACTATCAATCTAATTTTCCGTGAGCAGATTCATTTTGATGAGACGACCAACAGGAGTAGCAGGGATATAATATTTCAATTTGGCGATTCTCAAAAATTTATTATTATTTATGGGTTTTTTCATTAAATCTTAAGAAAATTATTAACATAGGAAAAAAAAAATATTTGTCCTACAAAATATATGGTTTGATCAGAGTCAATCATGTAATATTTATATTCATTTAATATAAAAAAATTGTGTGTTTTATGAAACCACGATGAAGTGAAACTTTTTTCGGATCGTAGGCTTTTTAACTGAAGATTTTCAGAAAATTATTCAATTAAGGGTATTAAAATACGTTTTTAATCTTAATTTAATAATTGGAAAATGGGAAATCAATTGGCGTATTAATTAATTAATTAAAAACTGAGAAAATATTTATTTAGTATTTGAATCATTTTAAATTATTTTAAAAATTATACTTTATCAATTTAAAACTGAAAAATTAAATCTCCAATTATTTTTTATAATTCGTCATATATATTAAATTTCAACTTTCCTATTTTTGTCGTCATGCTTATGACGTCATAACTGGTAGCGTCACGGCCCTTGACGCTTGTAACGCGACATGCTGATAGAGAAACGGAAAAATTTGTGTCGATCAAAATAAAGTTTCACTTTAAAAAAAAATTTTTAATCAATAGTCCATTTTTTTTTATTCGTGAGTGCTGACTTTCTGCCAGTCATCGTCTAAAAATAAACCTGACAATCACCCATTCTCAGAAACCATTAAATCGAGCAAAAAATAAAAACAATAAAATTATGTTCTATTTTTATCATATTCATCAAATTAATAAAAAAAAAAAAACTTGCATTTTATATGTTGACTGCTTGAAAGCTAAACTATGGTTTTTTTTTCAAAATTTTAATCTCATATTTGGACATTTTATACACAATAGAGAATCCTAAATAAATACAAAATTTCATGAGAATTGAAAAAAAATTTTTAAAATGCGTAAAAAGTTCCATAGGAGTCCCCTTTAGAATCGAAATTAACATGCAAATCCCCATAGCAGTGGCGGATTAATGCAATTTTGTCGGGGGGGGCGGTTTTTTTTTTTTAATTTTTTTCTTATTTAAGGACTTTGTCGGCATCTATGGCCATTTAGACCCTTTCCTATTTATTTAAATTGATTGGTAACAAATTCAATTGAAATTAAAGCCCGGAAATCATAATTTCTTTAGATTACTAGTTTTTATAACATTGTGAATTTCTTCTCGGGGGGGGGCCGCCCTCGCCCCCTCCCCCCCCTTAATCCGCCCCTGCCCCATAGGGATTTAATTTAAAATTGGCTCTATGGAAGGAAGAGCCGGAAAGTGAATTTGGAAAAAACGAATTACATCAGCAAAGTGTACTTCATGCAATTTTCACAAAATATTAGTGATATACTTTTTAAATCTTGTGTTACCAGATTTTTCGTGTCGAGATATATTTAGTTTCCGCCGTTATAGCATCTAAAAAAAATATTTTTGAATTGTAAACAAAATCAGCGAATTTTGAGAAAACCGAAAAAAAAACTGAAAAAGTACATCAGTACAGTGGCGGATTAATTCAATTTTGTCGGGGGAGCGGTTTTTTTATTTAAGGGCTTTGTCAGCATCTATGACCATTTAGACCCCTTTCCTATTTATTTAAATTGATTGGTAACAAATTCAATTGAAATTAAAGAGCGGAAATCATAATTTCTTTAGATTACTAGTTTTTATAACTTTTTGAATTTCTTCTCGGGGGAGGGGGGCGGTCGCCCCCACCACCCCTCCCTTTAATCCGCCCCCGCATCAGTAAAGTACTAGTACTCTTTGGTTAATTTTGTTCAAAAGCTTCGTGTAACGTCCCAGGGGGGTGCCTAACTTAAATATAAAATTTCAATATCCTAGCTCTTTTCGATCTTGAGATATTTTGTTCACACACACACACACATGGGGCGTAGCCAGGGGGAGGCAGGGGGGCCTTTGCCTCCCTGGCTTGTCCTAAAAATTAAAAAAAAAAAAAAAAAAATAAATTTTTTTTATAAATAGATAAATCATTGACTGACCAAACATGTTATCTAAGAATTGTATTCATTCAATCCTTTCTTGGGCCATGTCACATGTCCATTCAACAAACATTCAATTGACCACAACAAACCAATTTAACGACACAAACAATTAAGTTATTTCATATTGTTTTTTTTTGAATCAGTATATTTTCATATTGATGTGTTGTTTTTTTAAAAGACGAAGAACACAAAACACCGAACGTCTCGAATTGTTGTCATCAAATTTTTCCTTTCTGCCTCCCCTTCCTCGAATTACACACACCACCACACCGGAATATATTTTTCCCATTGGGAATTTTTTTAAATAAATAATAATTAATAATCTATGTATATATTAATTGCAAACCCCCTCCCTCTCGCCCTAACGAGGGCTTGCCCCCCACTAACAAGATGTCTGGCTACGCCCATGCACACACAGACACATTTTTTTGGACCCAGGGGACCTCAAAACATGTATATCCATCAAAATCTCGACATCAAATTTTTGACATGATCGCAATAGTTTCTCTCTCTATATATTTCATATATAGGGTAAGAGAAAGTAAGAGAAATATAATTTTTTTTAACTAGGTAGAGCCTTCTTTAAAGAATTTTTTTTTTTAATAGGCCTACTCTTTTTTTCTTATAAACGGATTAAAATTTTTTTCCCGCGAATATCTCATTCCTAGTAATATAATCTTTATTGACTTTTATTCATTTTATAGTCTGCCGAAAAGACTGAAAATAAATAATATCAATCCTATTAAATTAAGGATCTTTTTTTCTTGGTGTTCCTTTACTTTAATTTACAAACATCTATCAAATTTATCAATTTGCGATATTTATTATAGGCTTTAGGAAATAAAAGATTTGTAAGAGTGAAATAAAAAAAAATATCCAGCCGTAAAACATTTATTTTTAGAATCGTTTGCTAGCATCTTTGCGGAAGTACTAGAATAGAGTAAAGTGGGCTTAAAAAAAAACTGGTGTGACAAATACTGAACATAACTTTCGATTACCGAAGGTAAGAGAAAGTTGTGTGCAGTGCGACCAGTTACATCATATTTGTTTTAAGGTCTTTCGACATCAGAGGCCATTTAGGCCCCGTTTATTTCAATTGTTTGGTATCTAATTTAATTGAAATAAATTTTGTCGCCTGGGACGAGTTGTGAAGCCTTGACCTATGGTATTTTTTCTCTTTTTCAAGATCTTGATTTGTATCCAGAGTTGGGTTTTATACATGATTTTGTAGTTTTTTACAAAAATTGCGGATAAAACTTATGAAATGTATAAAACGTATAAAATATATAAAACTCGGATGCCCATGCGCAAACCCGACGACAAAGGAAATTCAAATAAAATTCATTTATCTTTTAAAGTTTTTTTTTTTTTAGGAAGTTGTTTTTTTTACAGTTTTTTACATCATCCTAGTTTTATCCGTGATAGTTTTACCCATGTATAAAACCGTGTATATACTCGGCGGGATAAAACATGCCAACTCTGTTTGTATCTTGATTAGTACTATCCTCTGGTGGAATATTTATGAAACTCTTCCTATCTATGTCTTGCCAAGTTATCTACCTTACAGGCGCTCTTGATTATTGCCTCTCTCTAGCGGAGACTTCTTGAACCTTCCTGAATTATAAAAGAAATTATTAAGTACAGTAAATATTAAAATATTTTGTAAACAGTAGCGTATCCAGGTGGGGGCGAAGGGGGCGCTCCCCCCCACCTTAGGCGCATCAAGAAATTTTATATTTAAGTTAGGCACCCACCTAGGGCGTGAAAATAAGTTTTCTATCAAAATCGGCCAAAGAGTATTAGTACTTTACTGATGTGGTTTTTCAGTTTTTTTTTTTCGATTTTCTCAAAATTAGCTACAACGAATTTGAATAAAATTCAAAAATCAATTATTTTTTAGTCGATTTTTAAAACGTATATTCTCATTTGCCACTTGAAATCTTCTGAAGACCACTTCACTTTACTCTTGTACTTTATAGGAAGGATAGGAGTATTTTGATAAATGTATATTTTGTAACAGTTTTTAGCCCAATGGCGCATGGGCGTACCCAGGATCAAATCTAGGGGGGGGGGGGCATGGTCAGATCATGGTCGTCTAGGGGGGGGGGGGCAGATCATGGTCGTCCAGATTGTGACATAGCTATTTTTTATATAGAGGGGAAAAGCCTTCGAATTAAAGGCCTAAAAACCCTCGAGTCCTAACAAAAAGAATCATTCCCCGTCGCCAACCACCAATTTTGTTTCGTTTCATCACTTTATAAACATTTAATTTTTTTTTGTTGCTTCTAGGGGGGGGCAGCTGCCCCCCTGCTCCCTCGCTGGGTACGCCCATGCAATGGCGTTTGGCTAGACGGGCAGAATAAAAAAAAAAAAAAAAGGATAGGAGAATTGGTTGCCATGGTAACAAAATATAAAGATTTTCCTATACTAATGAATTTTACATCTTGAATTCTAATGTATCGGCGGAAACTAAATATATGTCGACACGAAAAATCTGGAGTGACAAGCACAGAACACAACCGAAGGTGCGACAGTCATACCAGATTTTTCATTTAGTAATTATTTTTTAGATGCTATTTAAAATGTATATTCTCATTTTACTCAAAATTGTTTGAAGCATACTTTTCTCTTGTGTTTCATAGGAAAGATAGGACAAATAATTCCTATGGTTACAAAAAATAGGCCTAAATAATTTTCTATAATCATAAGTTTTACATCTTGATTTATAATAACACTGTCGTAATCTTAATATAGGTATATTGACACAAAAAATAAGTTCGTCTGCTATATCATTCAATAATTAGTATAAGCTTTATTAATACTGGCATAAGCCTAGACGAGTGCTCTCCCCTCCTTTCCATTTTTTATTTAAAAACTATAATTCCTTCTCTCCTCTTCCCCCACTCCCCCTCCCCTCCCAGTTGACCATTTCTCCACTTTTTTAATTAGCTAAAATTCTGAAAAATTTTCAATGGGAATCTTACTGATCAATATAATCACAAAAATAAAATATTTATTTAACTCTTTTTTAATTTTTCCTCTATCTTTGATTTTTCAAATAGGCCTATATAGTTTGTAAGAGTTTTTAGATATTCCCTTTTGTTTATTAAAATCTCAATTAATCGAGTCATTCTATATTATATTCTTTGGTTTTCAATTACGTGCCGAATGATCCACCCGGGACGAACGTTCGTTTTTAATTAGCCAATCAGAGGGGGCTGGCGCCATAATTCGCCTATTCTAAAGGGAAGATGCGATAGGTGTGTAGCTCTCAGTAGTGGGGTGTGCTTTAATCAGTGTCAATCTGTGCTGCTCTTCTTAAAAATACCGACGCGTCCTCAGTTGCTAAGCATCCACCATGGCTGCCGGCAGCTCGGCTCTCTCTCTCCGCTCTTTCTCAACGTTTTTACCAGGGTATTTCAATTCAAAATTACTAATTGTTGATTTATTATAATCTTTAGTCGATAAATATTTATAATCAATATTAAAATTTAATTAGTTCTAAATATTTTTATCTGACCTTATATCATATAAAGGACATTCATATATCATATAAATATCCCTAATTGCATACCATCCATCGTTTAATCTTTCTTTTTTTTGTTAATTGGCAATTTCTCTGCAAATTTTATTATTTATCCATTTCTAGGCAAAATCTATCCCATCTCTCATTTGCATGATGTCCCATTTCATTGCTTCGTACTAATACAGTATTATGTGATGTTATTAAACCTCTCTCTAAAGATGAGAAAATACAAACTTATGTAAAACTAAAGATTATTAGCCAATATTAATGAATATTTTACTTGAACAAGAAAAAGATTAATATTTTGAATCTTATTTAGGCGAAGGGCCTATACACGCGACATGTTCATACAGGTTCAGCTACAATACACTATACTATATAACTACTTTAGGCAGCTAAAATCTTATTACTTTAAAACAGTGATTTCCAAACTTTATGTTACCATGCTTCCCTCGGTAGACAAATATATAATCGTATGACGCCCCCCCCTTCCCCCATTTATAAAATAATACAAAAACAAAAATTTTATTGCTAAAATTTTATTAATATAATAGTTTATATTAATAAATTTTAGGGCGTGATCCTATATGACGGTAAGTAAATTTTTATTAAAATTGGGAAGTTTTTCTGGGAGAATTCACCTCCCTTTCCTTATTTTTAGCCTAAAAGAGGTGGCGGTAAGCCAATTTTGATCCCGAGATATATGCCAAAATAAGGAAAATTTTGAAGAAATACAAGGACCACATAACCATTAAAAATATATATTTTTACTTACTTTTGGGATTTTTCTTTCTACTCCATTGTAATTTAGATGACAAAAACCTTGCGTCTGACCTATTCTGATTGAGATAAGTAAAGAAATTTATTAGAGTTGAAAATATAAAATAACCTTACTGAAAATTGCTTATGATTTTTTTAATAAACAATGATAAAGGAGCTAACTTCTGAGTTGATAGCATTTGAAAAAAAAAAAAAAAAAAAAAAAAAAAAAAAAAAAAAAAAAAAAAAAAAAACAAAGAATAATTTTTCGGTTAATCTTCAGAATAAAGTGGCAAGCCCTCGCACTGGCTGACTAGTGCTTACACTTTTGACATTATCTCAACATTCATGATTCTTTCTGTTTTTTTTTTCATTTAGGCATGCTATTTGTTTTGCACATGTTGCGTCGAGACAATTTCTAGTTTTTTTAAATTTTTAATCGAAGGAAACCGAACTGCAACCGAAGGACCGAAACAATTAGGTCGTGACCGGAAGTTGTTTTGTTTCAGTGTCGACTTCGGCTCCCGGTTTGATCACTTATTTCGTTCCCGTTCGGTTCGAAACCATCCAGTTAGACTATTCGGTATTCTTAAAATAAATTCTTTGACTCGCTCCGAAAATTTTTTTTTAAAAGCTACCGAATTCAAGCTTCTCTAACTGATGGTTTTGAACCGAACTATTGAGCCGAACCAAAACTGAACCGAACCCGAAGCCGAGAATTCCCTAGTTGTTTTGAATTTTTTCCTAAAAAAATAAAATAACCGAACTTAAAAACTGATAAATTTCGAGTGCCTCCGGCGGCTCTCGGACAAGCGGATCCCTGCAACTTCTTTAATATATTCTGGATGGATATTTTTTATTTAAAATTTAAATATAAGAACCAAAAGACACGGGTCTCCATCGGTGGCCCGCGGACCCAAAGATGTTCTTAATAAGTGTAGCAAACTCGAGCCTTTTTACTAAAAAAGTCAGTGAATACTTTAACTTTTAATACAACATGAAGTTAGCTCCTTTCATCGTTCAATATTAAAAAAATAATAAACAATTTTCGATAAAATTATTTTTTATATTTTCAACTCTATTTAATAAATTTCTTTACTTATCTCAATCAGAATATAAGGTCAGACGCAAGGTTTTGCTTATAATGAAAATTACAATGGAGAAAGAAAAAACCTTAAAAAAGTAAAATATATATTTTTAATGGTTAGCGGGTTTCTTGTATTTCTTCAAAATTTTCTCGGCTTTGGCATATATCTCGATCAAATTGGCTTACCGCCAAATTTTTAGTTAATAAAGGAAAGGAGGTGAATTCTCCCTGAAAAACTTCCCAATTTTAATAAAAATTTACTTACCGTCATATAGGATTTAG